>JAPQWV010003161.1:0-44838 GCA_027422505.1 Craterostigma plantagineum
ATGAATGAGGTGAGGCGACGGCGGATCGCCTCTGAGCACTTAGAGGCGGCAGCCTTCTCAAAGGCGTCTCCAAGGCGGCGCCTCAAGGTAAGGCGTGGAGATGTTGGGGCGGTCGCCTCATGAAGAAGTGAAGAAATGTCCAGCAAGGCTTATTTTCCAGCAATTAAAAAAGGCCCAGCCAATACTTGTAATTCTATACAATAAAGCCCAAGACAAAAACCTATCCTAGTCTCACTCTCCCACTCCATCCGTGAAGAAAGATTCCATCTGTGGGTGGTGGGGCAACGCAAGACTCAAGAGGTCAAGACCCGTCTTCTCTTCTTCTCCTTGTACCATTCTTTATTTTTTTCCTTCTATAAGTATTATAATAATGTTGTATTGAAGATTCTTGTGGGCATGGGCACCAATAGATTGTTTATATTTCGCTGCTAAGTGCGGCTTCTTCTTCTAGATCCGTTGCACATCGTCGTCTTATTGAAGAAGATGACGAAGAAACTAATTTGTTGACTCTGAAGATGAAGAAGAGGAGATGTACAACCCTGGTGATGATAATGATCTCGAAAATGAAGATGATTATGTTAATCCAAATTGATGATGATATTAGATGCGTTGGCTTCTAGTGTTTTGTCAATGAAACTTTCATTTCTCTATTTTGTCTTGGAAGGTTTGACTTCTGTTATTTTGTCCAATGATGCTTTTTTTGTGTTTACGTTTTGAACTGTTTGATGACATTGTTATGTTACAAACATGCAAAAAGTATATTATATTGATATGAGTTCTATTGTACACATTCAATTAGAGTGTGATGATTATGTATATTCTATATAATACTTATATAATAAAGTCGCCTCGGGTTTCTGAGGCAACCGCCTTATTGCGCCTCGCCTCTGAGGCAAGGCAGTGGCGTATCGCCTTTGTGCGCCTCTCGCCCCTAAATAACTATGGTTTACATCATTAAGTTCTGTAGTGAAATTTTTCGGACACAAATACAATTACTTGATAAAATTCAGAGCAGTCAATCGTGTCATCTGAAATGGATAAATAAAGCACGCAGAAATTCTATCAAATTGATAAACGTACAGCGCTGAGATCCCATCTAAAGACCACAGCAGCTCACGCTGTAAGGTACAAAAGAGAAGTCTTTCATTTTTCTTGCTTTTTTTTTTTCTGGGCTCGTAACACAGCAAAAGAATCATCATCCTAGGAAAAAGTTAGTTCAGACCAAAGACTCTCATCAGTGCCTTCTCTCTTACTAATCTCAGAACTCACATCATCATCATGACAACATCATCATCGTCTTCTTGGACATCTTTGGCTTTTCTTTTCGCCTCGCTGGCAGTGACAGTAGAAGACACGTCCTATCTGTGGGACCCATCACGTCGGATATCTTTCTTTCTTTATATTCTGTGGGACGATTATCTGCAAATCGTCGTCGTCGTCCTCTTGATTTCTACTCGAGAAGTGCTAGTTTCGCCATTGTTTGAAGGTGCTTTGCCGTTCTTCTGCGTAGCAATAGAAGCCTGAGACCAGCCGAGAGAACCATACCTTCGGCTCTTTTCTCATCAAAATTGTTCCCTGACCGATTTGAAGAAAAATGTGTTTAGGGGCGAAAAATTCCTTTGTATGAATATTCAGCAGAAGAACAAACTTTCTGACATAATGCATTATAGAATAACAGTGAAAATGATCAAACCTGTGCTTGATGTTAATGCTACAATTTAGCTCTTGTTGAAGATCCTCGACGGTTAGAATTGTTCCACCAATGACTGGGAAGGAAGCTCACATAGCACCTAAAGAGGATTCACAAGGTTCCACAAAAGCATGTCCCGTAAAAGAAATGAAAAGGTATTACATGAGAAGGGGGATTATATCGAACCTTTTCGAGGTTTGCAGCGTAGTTAGCAACTTCGGTTTCGTCGAGATCATCGCCAACCTCGTAGAGAAGGGACGAGCCGTGCATGACAAAGGCAAATTCATACAAGCTTTGCTTTAAACAATCTTCTCTACAAAATCCTTCAGCTTGGAACTTTGCGGTGTTATCTCAAGGGTCAATGGAGTCTATGAGCGCACGCATTGCAGAATCAGAAAAAGATTTGTTAAATTCAGAATCTGGAAACTGGAATGAGAAAGATGATTCATAAACGATATGATAAATCCATCAACCTTGGAGCAAACATAGCACAATTGTTTGGCTCATATGGTTCCACGGGATAAAGCAGCATATTTTTTGAAGGGTGTTCAAGACAGTATGTCATTCTGCCAAAAAATAATAAGATGCAAGGTTAAAGTCACCATTTCTCTTCAGAAATAAATGAAACTTTCATATAATACATTACAGAGCATCACCAGGGAACAGACCTGTAGTTATCTTGTCGTTTTCAGCACCTTGATCGCCTCATTCACAATTAGCCCAGCAATAATTGCATTTGTCGTTGCAACTGCATGTACTATATTTCCAGCAATACCTTTGGCCTCAAAGAGGCTATGTAAGGGTATATTAAATGAAGAAGCTCTAATATTAGCTGCAGCAGTAACAAACTCTACAGCTAACTGGTCGTCTTTGTCAAAACTTAGGCTGCCAATTTCCTGAAAATTAAGATGTTTGATCCTACTATCAATGAGATGGAAAAAAAAAATGAATGATACTATACTTTTTAGAGAATAGAGGGCTCGTCTCAGACCTTACTCGTTTGGTGAAAAATAATTTCAGGGCTTCGAGAAATATCAAAGAGTTCTCCATTAAGCTCCAGAGATATTGCGGGTTTTTTAGACCCAAGACGCCATAGCAGATACAGATGAAGAATCTCCTGCGACTGAAACTATTTTGATTCCTGTTCTGACGTACTTGTTCGGTGTGAAATACATCTTTGATGTATATTGGCTCGGGTTGTTGCGATTTTTCCAAGTGTCTTCATTTGACAAGGCTAACTCAATGCTATGTCCAAAAACATGATCATATATCCTCCTCCCATACTGTTCAATGTCTTCATCTACTTTGCGTTCGAAAACATCTTCAAGTTGTTTTGAAGAACTAGATGCATCAGTTGAACGCACATTCAGATCGTTCTCCTGATTTTTGTCACCAAACAACTTTGCGAAAAGAAGCTCTTTTGCCCAGACGATGCAATGAACAAACTGCATTGTAGAAACAATGGATGTTAAAAAAAAAAAAAGCACGCTCAGCTAACTTTTCCAATATGTCGTCAATGGTAGTTTCACACTTCTAACATTCACTAAATTTATCCAATAAGAGAACTGGAATTTCCGACATAAACGTCAATTATGTGTTATATGTATGGTTCTTGAGTATAGCTTATAATACCAATGATGGACAAAACTAGCCAGTGTTTTCACGAGCAGTCTACAGTAAAAGACAATACAACACACACACCACACACAAATTTGTACTTTGAAGGAGTACTCGTGATAGTGCAAACAGGGTAAGTCTTTGGTGCAGGCTTAGGTTGGCATTCATAACACTCAGTTAATCCCTTTATGTGAACCGTAACCTGTACAATCAAGCCAAACATATGGTTATGCTATGAAAACAAAAACTGATCACGATTTTGACTCACGGAAGTTCCAAAAGTATATGCACTACACTCCTGAATCGGTTCTTTAAGAGAAACATAATGATGCAAAAACACTAGATGGTTTATATCAAAGCACATGTAAATGGAATCTAATGAAGATTAAAAAAACACCCATTACCTACTAATGTTATTATAGGTAGCCAAATAATCAGACAGGCAATGACTAGAGAATAAAAAGGAAAAAAAACTACCTGTCCGAGAAAACCAGTTGTACCACTTCAACCAAAGGAACCCCAGCAGCCAAGCAAAGGCGATTCACATGGCGTCTCGCATCTAGGTTGTCGAGACCATTCATATAACGTTAAATTGCTTATAAAAATCAACATTGAAGTCGGGATCTTAATGTTGGCATGGTACGGTGTGATGTTGATGTGAGGCCTGAATTCAAAACTGCATCTCGAGCAACCTGGTAAGAGATTCAATTAATGAAGGTAAAAAAGAAAACATTTACATGGAGATAAAAAAATTTGAACAGATAAGAAATCAGCAAAAGAGAGCTTACTTTAGCCTTGGACAGTCCAACATGTGATGCCGAAACAAAAACTGTCGATTTAAGTTGCTGACTTCTATGTATCCATGTCTATCTGCATAAAGCCAACCATTACTAAAGATCTCAGGCCCTGAATTGTGAAGAACAGTACAAGCACTTCTCGACCCATGGAATACCAGCGGAAGTGATGAAATGCATGGATAAATGAAACCTAAATTTGACTATCGAAATGATATGGTGGCTATCAACATAGGAGATGCATCTAGTTAAAGTTTTAGCAACTGATAAATTTTCTATTTTTCCAATATTAAGATGACAAAACATGCATTGGATAGCTTAATATGACAGTTTCTAGATGATGCATATGGATGATCAATCCTCGTATAGTACAACAACTCAATCCATAGGCAAGCAATGATGAATCTGCTGTTTGGAATTTTCATTTTAATTTCAAAGCTGGAACGCCAATTTCACTCTAGAGAATAAAATTCATCAAAATCGAACCAAAACGCGGCTAATCAATCTCAACATCAAGTTTTAAGTTGTTCACACTACTTTGCTCAAATACAACAGCTAGGATACAAAGTGCTGCCATGAAGCATCACCCCAGAAAAAACCGTCCAACAACCTGAAGGCCGAAACACCAACCAACCCCTGATTCGAACTTGCCAAACCCTAATTCCCCATCCTCAAACAGACCCCAAATCCAACTCTAAAAAACCCACTAAAATGACTTTAACAGTACACGTCGTCCACTTCAAAAAATGCAATAGCACGCTAAATCAGCTGTAAAACTAAACCAAGCAAGTTACCCCAGTAAACCCTAGCGATAAAAAACTAACAGTACCCTTAAGAAATCAATTAACGAGCAAACGGAAAAAAGGGGAAATTAACTCACGATATGTATATCGCTAAAACCTGAAAGCGCTAGGGTTTTGAGTAGCTCACATCCTATACCTCCAGCGCCCACCATCAGCACCTTCGCACTCTGAATAGAGCAGATTACGATTCGTTCCAAAATTAGACTGCATAAAAACAACTATAACAAAAATAAAAAACATATACGAGTACCTTAATTACCGAAAACTGTTCCTTAGATGCCATGGCAGAGGTGGCAAAGTCAACTACCGAACACTAGTGGACTCAAACTTTGGAGCAACTAAAGCATTCGATTAATAAACTTAACAAAACAAATACGCGGCGCTCTTATTCGTCCAAGGGGGACGAATCCTAAGAGCGACAAGGTGAAAATAAAACTAATTCTCCGTGGAAATTACTGCGAAATGGGCGCCAAGAAAAACCCACTTGACTCACAGAGAAAGATACCCTACGCTACTACCGTGCGCGTGTAATCTAACTTCCTCATCCGCCGCTATTTACCGTAGAAAAAACATGTTGTCGGAGAGAATTTAAAGATCTGGGCCGGGCTGGGCCGGCCCATAACTAGCTTGCTCTAAACGGGCCGCATTGGGCTTACACTTCTACTCTCTTCAACTTACATCCAATGTAATAACAAACAATGTTCATCTAGGGGTGAGCAAAACCGGATATCCGGTTTTCGGATATCCGATTCGGATATCCGGATATTCGGATATCGAAAAATGGTAACCGTATCCGCTTCGGTTTTAATCGGATATCCGAAAATCGGATATACGATTTATTCGGATATTTATACCGGATATCCGCATCCGGTTTTTAAATTTATTTTTCTTATATTTTTTATTATTTTCTTTTCAAAATCATTTTTTTTATTCTTATCACAATAAAAAAAATATATTTTTAATATAAGAATTTCTACACATACTAATTCACACAATATGCTAATTTATGATTCAAGATTACATAATAAATAATAACACAATATCACAAATTCACATTAATTTTTTAATGCATCTCGATGTTTTTATGTTTTTTTTAATCTCAGTTCTCTAACAAAGTTTTTTGCAATAATAAATAATATAAATTTAAATATTCTACTTGATGATTTTTTTCCTTTTTTAGACCTTCATTTTTCTTTTTGGACTAATTTTTATTTTTTAATTTTTTTTAAATATAAAAGGATACCGGATATCCGGATTTTAAACAAACCACTATCCGTATCGATTCGGTTTATTTTAAAATAAATCGGATCGGATATCCGATCCGTTTTTAAAACCGGATATCCGTTTTTCCGGGTTTTGAAAACCGGATACCGGATCGGAATCCGGTTTTCGGATATATTTGCTCACCCCTAGTTCATCTATACGATATATACTATTTTATCAAGCGGCTGCTTGATAAACTATCAATTAGTTTGTCATATTAAGTTTTTAAAAACTTAATTAATAAAATTAAAAGAATCATCAACTAACTTTAGGTATTATTTTTAGTAATTTTATAATAAATAAATTCTTTTACACACTTAGAAATATATATAATTAAATTTAAACTATTAAATAATTTAAGTTAAAATAATATGATATATATATCATACCACAATGAGTGTGCAAAAAGTACTAGTGTGTAATAATAGTACACGAATAAACTCATACAATTCAAACTCCTATGTCAAGATCCACCGTAGCCGAAGCTCGGCGCGCCGTACGCATCGTTATTAATATCTCTGCCTCCTACGAACCACGCTCGTGCTGCAGCCCTAGCGTCAGAGAAATCCCGCCAAAGAAACCTACGGTCGCTGTCGTTTGCATGTAACAACACAGCTCCCGGGAAAATCTCGACCGCCTGGTCCTGCTGCTCTGCATAATAACCGCACTGGGTGGGCCCCGCATGGTTCGAGTCCCGCAATAGGGGATCGTCGATAGCCTCGATCGCACGTGGGGATTCATTTCGACGAAAGGGAGGAATTGGCCTTATCCGCAGCAGTAGTAGTAGTAGTAGCAGTTGCTATTGTGTTGTTGTCCGTGGAAGAATTGGAGTCCGCTTCGGCGTCGTTGACGATGCCCTTATTAGCTTCTTTCTTCTTCTCGGTACATCTCTTCAATCATGGGCTTCCATAGTCGGACCCTTGCGTTATGAACCAGTTCGAGACCTTTCGAACAAATGCCCGAAAATTCGTAGGTGAGTTCGACGAAAGTTGCTTGGTTCGTTAATCGCAAGTACGTTTTTTCGCTCACCTGGCTTCTCGTTAGACCGGTTTGCCTCGCGAGCATGACCTTGTCCGAATCTTTCGGATATCTGAAAAGCACAACAAAATATGTCGCCATACGTTAAAAAACGGGTTCAACTGCATAAGTAACGGATGATGATAATTTCATGACACCCAACATAAATGTTGCACTTAAATGACGGATAGTTTCAAAACTGAAGTTAATATAAGGACACGATGCGACGAAAACCTAATGTTTTAGTCCGATAATATGACATGTGGTCGGTCCGCGCATGCCGAATAATTTGAGAATAAATACCACGTGGCACCGGAGTTTGCTTATTTGAGGCCTCAAATACACTTCAGTTTGCTAAGTTTCAAAATTGAAGCAATTTAAAGACACAATTAGGGTTTTCGATGCACTGCATCCTTAAACTGTTCTTTTTTGAATGTAGTGTCATTAATCGCAGTCCCTAAGTTGAGTATCCAGATAGCGTCATCCCTTAAAAATTACCGAGCGAACCAAATAACAGAAAAGATTGTTATTCCGAAAACTCTTACGGATGAAGAAAGTGCTCGAAAAGCCAAGCCCTCAGGATCGTGACGGAAGCTTCCGGAAGCCCCCGCTGAGGCCTCCACGCGTGTTGGTGGTGGGATGGACCATCCCGAGCTGCTGAAGCGCCCGTTGCTGCCCTATATGCCGATCGACGTGCCTCAGGCGCGAAATTCCAATCCCGCCCCTATCGTTCGAACACGGAGAGCAATCTCTCCTCCGCCGCCGAGACCCTTCCTCGCCCGGCCTATCTGCCCGTTTATCGCATCTCTTAGGGCCCGAAAGTGTCTCGAGATCGTCCGAAGAGCGAGCCAAGTGTAGGGCTTCGCCGAGCCCGAGCCCGAGACCGAGTCGAAGGAAGACACGACGGCTCGCATTTTGTGGTAGTACTCTCTGTATCTTCGGTCGACCTAAAACCAAGAAGAAAAAAAAACGAGAAGAAATCTGAAATAATCTCGAATAATCCTTACCGTCGTAGGAGCGTATCGTAATTTACTTTTATATAAAATATTTCCAACACGTGACGTCATGCCTAAGCTAGCTGATTTCTTTATTATATAGCCTTATACATGTAATTTTTCTAAATGGGCTCTCTTGAGGATACCCAATACCTCTTTGCCTCTGCGCTTTGATATCACACTGAATGACCACTTCACCTAAAAAACTTACATTACGGGACGCCTTAAAAACACAAACTTCCGAGAAGGAAAAAAAAAGCCAGTCACCTCGTCGAGCATCCATAAGAGCTTCGTAAGCCTGTCTTGCATCTCCTGCTTCTCCCCGGACGAGAGACTGCTTGAATTAGCATCATTCGATTCGCAATTGTTGTTACGATTCTCAATCGTGTGACGTTCTTTGCGTTAAAGATCGAATCTTTCTTGACGCTGACGACCTCCTCGAGCAGCTCTTGGGCGGCTTTCAAGTACTTGGAACCCATATCGATTCGATCCATTTCTCCGCTGCTATATTATTACAACCTAAGACCGAAGGGTCGTCGTGGAACTGTCCGACGACGGGGTTTATTACGTTTTCGCCCCGCGGGGCGAGGCTTAGGGATAAGCGCTCTAAAGAATTGGAATTCACGGGGAGCGTGGAGTGAACTAAAACTTGTGGGCTATGGCCGAAATTATTCGAGGGGCTTTCTTGCAAAGTGGGATTCGAAGAGACATCCGTGTGCATTATTATCGCTGAGTTCTCGTGTGGATTCAGACAAGCCTGGAAATTCCTGAAATTTTAGGAAGGGTGAAGCAATATAAGCTCTCATCATTTTCCTGAAATTCTTGAAATCACTGAATTCTATGATAAAAAAGAGGCATCAAAACGCAGGGATGTCGATGGAGTTTGTCGGGTTTTATTACCTAACCTTAAATTAATCAAAACTTGAAGAAGAGATGTTGGAATGAAACACACACACCAGAGAATTAAGAAATGAAGCCATTCAAATATTACGGAAGGAATCAAGAATTGTGAAAAACAAACAAGATCGAACTCAAAGCCACGTGGGATGACGAAACTAAGAAGCCATAACTTAACTATTACCACTTGAAATCTTGTAATAACTGCAGGCGGAAAGAACATACAGATCCCAAAGCTTCATCAAAATAATCACCTCCCTCGTTATCTGCGTTTATGTGTGGTGATGGTGAAGCCAAGAAGAGATTGGAAAAGCTCAAACTTATGATAAAGGAAGGTATAGAAAATATGTGTAGAAAACCAAGAAAGGAAAAATCAGAACTTTAGCTTCATTGACTAACAACAACAGTGTTTTAATTGCTCAAAGCTGAAGTACAATGGACATAATTATTACAAAGCCCACTTCAAAGCTTCAAAGCTCATCTCCTTTTTTCTACTCTTTCTAGCTTTAAGCCGTTGTCTTGATATCCCTACTAATACATTCATATTTTCATCATATTTTGCTCTTTTTTTATCTAATCCCACGTGAGACTTGCACGCAAGTCTCTTTCTAATTTCCACTCTCTACTAATCATTTAATACGAAAAGAAAAAGAAAAGGGCCAAACCCTTTCAATGAAAAAGGTTCTCCTACTTATTTTGGCTAACGTGTGAATAATAATGCCAGCAGCCCAAAATGGAAAAAAAAAAAGATCATATCTTTCTTGCACTTAATTGGGCAGATTCCATACATTCATGTGGTTTGTTCGTCCCACAAAATTAAATTAAATTAAATTATATTCAAGTGTGGTGGTGTGGGTTTATATTTTGTTATCTTTTAATGTCGTTGCTTGTTCATATTCTTGTGTGTTGCTTTATTTTGTTAGTGAGTTTGCTGTCTAATTGATGATGCGTTTGGTTATGGAGTGCCAATCTCTAACAACCAGTTGGTGGACCTAAAGCATTACTTACAAAGCATTAAAAAAAACCTTTCACTGTGTTTTTTTTTTTGTGCATGAAAAAGTTTATTTCTTAAGCATGCCCATGGAAAAACACAAGTCATGGTTGCTTGAATTAAAAAAGCAAATGTCAACCTAGAGATTTTTTCCAATAATTCATTGGATCCGAGTTACGACGCTATAGTCGATCATCATCACCGAAAATACCACTGCTATTATTTATTATTGTTAGTTCTTCATAGGTATTAAGATAAATTATTAGAAAATGTAATAAAAATTGTAACAAACAACACTGCCCGAATTATGCAACATTTTGTCCTTCAGTGGAGCCTAACTTTTGGGCTTATACGGACAGAGACAATGTTATCCGCAAAGCACATCTCCTTTTACCCTTTTTTGTTCTAAACACATTTATTTGATTGCATGGTTTATTATTATAATATTATATGTTTAATATTATATTATTTTTTATAGTTGGTAATTGTTATCGAATAAAATGTGATAATGTTTTTCTTTTATAATTTAAATTTATAATAATTAATTACTATTGAACAATGGGACAATCTAAGCCACCTGTATTCCATATTATACTACCTCCGTCCCAAACGATTTTGGACATTTGGAGTTTTTGCACGGGTTTTAAGAAACTGAATATTTTAATAATATAGTACAGTCCAAAGGTAAAAAGGTATATTTTGACACATCTTGAGAGAATATTTAATATTATTATATTGATTGTTGTGATAGTTTTTTTGCTAACTAGAAAATGTCAAAATGGTTTGGGACGCCCAATATAGTAAAATGTCCAAAACGGTTTGGGACGGAGGGAGTATAACATATTCTATGCTTTTTTTCTTTCCTTTTCTTTTTCTTCGTATTTGCCCAGGACCCCACCTCATGCTTGTGCTATTTTGGAAGTTTGTAGGTATTTGGCATATTTTTCTTTAAATTGCTGTGTTTTTCTTTTCAATAGTCCTGAATCGCAATGATCATAAAATATCAGGTAAGAACAATAATGAATTTGCAACTCAACCTATGTATTGATAGCTGCAGATTTGCACAGGTTCCAGAGAAAAGGCCAAGAAACCTTTGCAGTAAGCTGTTACTACTGTGGATTCGTAAGGCTAACAAAGAATCTAATTGCAAGATTCATGTTTTTATTCTTGTTTTTAATAATTATTAAATGCTTGCTAACCTTCTTTTCTAACTATTGCAACTATAAAGTATTTAAACTACTTATTAAAAAGAGATGATTACATGGCAGGCCCATTTTATGTGTTTGCTTTATGTTTCACGCCCCATTTATGTTTAAAATAGAGAGAAGTACCTAAATTGAATTTTCATTTAGAAATAAGGACCCAATCCATGATAAAAGACATATATTTGCCTATAACAACAAAAAATTACGGATCATTGCCATCGTCTTATTCAAACGTGCAAAGCAACCATGAAGAAGTGGTATACAGTGTACATGAAGTGGTACTGTAGATCTATGAAGTGGTACTGTAGATCCATGAAGTGGTACTGGTGAACAGTGAAGTGGTACGGTAGACCAATGAAGTGGTACTGTGAGTGAAGTGGTACAACATTGTCGACCCATGAAGTGTAATGTTGAACATAGAAGAAAGTGCACTGAAGACCCATGAAGTGGTACTGTTGGTCAGAGAATTGGTACAACGTTTTTAGACCCATGAAGTGGTACTGATTGAACAGAAAAGTGGTACAGCAGAACCCTTAAGTGTTTCTGCAGAAATCGGGTAAAAATTCATGGGTCTACAAACACTGTATCACTTCTCTGTTCTACAGTACCACTTCTTCTATGTTTAACATTACCACTTCATGGGTCTACAAATGCTGTACCACTTCTCTGTTCACCAGTACCACTTCATGGGTCTACGGTACCACTTCACTGTTCATCAGTACCACTTCATGAGTCTACAGTACCACTTCACTGTTCACCCGTACCACTCCATGGATCTACAGTACTATTTCATGGATCTACAGTACCAATTCATGTAACACTTTCTGTTATGTGATAACTGATAACAGTATACGGAAATTTGATAACAGAACTAGGGGTGTTGTATACCACTTCATAACTGCTATTTATAAGGGTATTTTCGTCCAACAACCTTAATTCTAACTTAAATTCTGAAATGGGTCCTTTATACTAATTTTTCATTGGCAAGGGCATGAACTCTATAATAAAATTAAATGGGGCCTGAAATCCAATCGTCCTTATTAAAAATCATAAATTTGAATGATATCTAATATATAAAAATTACTATCCGCCAGTGAAAAAATAAAATAGAAACAAAGATGCAATTTCTATGTAGGTTTAACACTAAACAATAATAGTACTTGAAATTGGATTGTATACGGACTATGATAGTTCAAAGAATGTGAATTTTGCGTGTAACAATTTACACTGTATTGTAACTATATTCATCAATCAATGACTACACAAAATACAATTTTCACTCGATGTTACAAGTGACGTCATTATACATGACTGGGCCTACGTGAGCTATTGGTCAGCACGCGAGCTTCTTAAGAATTATTTGAGTTAGGCGAACGAAAACATATTTAATATAAAATTGGCCCGCATACTTCATTTAATTGATATAAAATACAACAAAAATAGTTTTTTAGTAAGTTAATACTTGCTAGAGGAAGAGATAGAGACTGAAGATCGGTTATATATACAGTGAGTAGTGAACAGATAATCATCATATTTGGTTCCTTAGAAAGTCATTTTTTACTTGCGTAATCCTCCTCCATGCTTAAAATGATACTTAGTCAAAGTTATTTCGGAAAAAATAGTTAAAAGTTATCGTCAATTTAATTGGCCTGAAAGACCTGTTTTGGGTCGAAACAATTCGAATTCAGACGAAGCCCCATACCCATTTGCAAAATTTGTAAATTTGTATCTAATTTATCATTTCTTTATCCAATAAATAATAACGGAAATTACTGACATTATCTGTCATAACGGTAAATGATCCAAGAAAAATTGGGGAAATTACGTTTCAGGCCCCTGTCAGGGTCTGAACTTAGGTTTCAGGCCCTGACAGAAAAATAATTAGTTTTAAAGACCCGATTTCTGCAATAACATTTCATTGTTCTGCAATAACACTTAATTGTTCTGCAGTAACACTTCATTGTTCCTCAATAACACTTCATTGTTCCTCAGTAACACTTGTTTGTTCTGCAATAACACTTCATTGTTCCCCAGTAACACTTTATTGTTCTGAAATAACACTTCATTGTTCCTCAGTAACACTTCATTGCTCCGAAGTAACACTTGTGTAACTTTAGGTCCTTATCTCTAAAATTTACGAAAATTAGGTCCTTTAAACTAATGATTTTTCCAAAAGGGCCTGAGACCTACTTTAAAACATTTTTGGGGCCTCAAACATAATATACCCAGAAAATTCCTTTCCTTTGCCTGGTAATATTTTCGAGGATCATCTCCAACCAGTATCTTAAAATACGGTTAATTATGCATAATATTACAATTACTACGATTGCTTTACATAACCTCCATTTTCTACTCTAATTTTTACTCCAACTCATTGACTCATTTTTTACTCTAAAAATCAAATTCATATATTAACTTTATATTATAATAACTAAAGCGTCAATAAATTATAATAGTTAATATTTATAATTAATTAATTATAAAAAATATTATTTAATTATTATTAAATTAAAAGGAAAATATCAATAAAAGGAAATTAACATTACTTTTACTTTTTTACTTTTATTATCATAAGAATATTTAAATATAATTAAAATATTTTTATTAAATGAAGGTGAATCTACAGAAAGATACCCATTTATATGTCAGAAAAAATTTATATAAGTACCCGTTTGACTGTGTGTACCATTTTTCAGTATTGACGTACCTTTTTATATGTGTATTACGTACCACGTCGCGCGTTTATATGGTACATATATCATACGCCATCTTAATGTGTTATATGACGTACCATTTCTCACTGTATTATGTACTACAATACGTTTCTCTCTGGTACCTAAAGTGTTATATGACGTACCTGGCATCGGGACGGGTACCAATGTGCCAAAAAGGTTATTCTAATATGAACCTATATAAAATACTGACATGGTACTGACTTGTAACTTTTTATATAATCAGGTACTTTTGTGTAAATTCCCCTTAAATAAAATAAAGATAAATAGAAAGTACAACACAATTTTTTCTTGAAATTGTGCTTACTCTACATCTAGAGTATCTCTACTACACAACACAATATTTGTATTAGATATAGAGTTCCATTGACATAGAGACATACACAAAAATTAAGTAAACCGTTGGAGATGCTCTAATAACTTAATTTTCATTTTTCTAGGCATTGTCTCTCATCTTTTATTTCTCTTATTCTTCGATTTTACCCCTCAATTTTCCTAATACTCACATTCACACCTCAGCGACCCAAGAAATCACAATAATGGAACACAATCCGGCGCATCTACACCGCGAAACAGCAGAGGAAAACCGAAGAGAAAAATCTTAAGCAATAGTATTATTCCCTGATTTTGTCGTAGGCCATAGATAGAAAGACACAATCTCTCATTCACACGCGTGAACGCCACGCGACGCTCTCTCTCTTCCTCAGGTGAATAGTTGCTTAGCAGTACATGGCTAAACCCAAGGCTGGCCGCCGTACACTCGATTCTTACACCGTCAAACATATCAACTTAACCGTCCGCCGTGAGTTCCTTTGGTTTGATCTCCCATACTTCGCATGTCTAGCTCAATATATGATTATGATCTTAATTTTTAGTTTAAAACGGATGGGGAAGCTAGCTAGTTGCTTGATTTTAGGGCAATCGTAAATTTGGGCTTACCGCTCGTTGCAGTATATTTTAATTTGGGTGATTGATGTATCAGAGCTGCATCAGCGCTTCAATTGATGTTTCCCTTTTTTACTTGCTTAAATTGAGTGGCTAAATCGACATTACTTTTCGGTGTAAAGTTATGCTGTGTTGCAACTTCTAAAGGTGCTTATTACTTGGGTAGATTAGACGAAAAGCCTTGCCTTTCTCTCAATTGATGTTTTCTAGCATCTTCTTGCCCAATTGAGTGATCGAAATTTACGTACTGTTAGTTACGGAGTGAAATTAACTACAACGAAAGCTCATTTCTGATATTTGAGCTATTAGAAATAGGCTTAGGGCCAAATTATCTCTGTTGCAGCGGAGGACTGTGTTCTGTTGAGGCCTTCAGACCCGTCGAAGCCATCCTACGTGGCGAGGATTGAGAGGATCGAAGGTGATAGTCGAGGAGCGAACGTGAAGGTCCACGTTCGTTGGTATTATCGCCCAGAAGAGTCCATTGGTGGTCGAAGGCAGTTCCACGGGTCGAAGGAAGTGTTCTTGTCTGATCATTACGATATACAGAGTGCTGATACGATAGAGGCTAAATGCAAGGTCACAGCTTCAAGAGCTACACGAAGCTCGATGCAGTTGGGAACGATGATTTCTTCTGCAGATTCGAGTACAATTCCACGACCGGTGCATTTAATCCAGATAGAGTTGCTGTGTACGCTTTACTATTCGGTGTTGTCTTTCTTCTGAATGTTCTTGCACGTCCAGTAGTGTTGAGTAGTAAAGCTGACCGATTTTCCATGTTTTGATGTTCTTTGATGATTCAGGTATTGTAAATGCGAGATGCCTTATAATCCCGATGATCTTATGGTTCAGTGTGAAGGATGCAGTGATTGGTGAGTTACCACTCTAGTGGATATGGAATCACTTTCTGTTGGCGTACGAGGGTTTTTTTTTTTCGTTTTTTTACTGATCTTACATATGTAGAATGCTTTTGTTTTGTTGAGTACATCCGTTTCTTTTTCCCTTTGAACCAAGGCAACGAGTTTCAGTTGTAATCTTGATGTCTTTACAGTTGTATAAATTACTGCACTGAACTTATGATTCAGGTTTCATCCAACTTGTATAGACATGAGCCCCGAGGAAGCCAAAAGACTTGATCACTTTTACTGCCACAACTGCTCTTCCGAGAATCACAACTTGCATAACTCACATGTCTCCACTAGACATGCCGAGGAGAAGGTAATTATTAAGATTCCATTTGGCTTTTAGTGGTATCTAAACATAAAGTTTGTAACTTTTCCTGTGAGATTATTGTAAAAGTAAGCTGTGTGTTTAGAGAGGTAAAACTCTTTAAGGAGCTTCTCTTGTTAAAATGAGTTGGTTTAGGAGAAAAAAAGAGAAACTTTTACCAATAACTTTTATGGACGGGCCGGGCTTATAAGCTTCGTAACATATGACATGTGCGAAAGAATATCGTTCTTTACAGCCGCTCGATTTTTGTTTTTTTCTTAAAATTCCTATTGTGCTCCATAATTATTCAAATTTCTTGTCTTATATCATAAACATCATAATTTGCATGCTATCTCCATGATTACATATTCTGAAACCTTTACGCTTATATATATCCACTTCATCTTGCACAATAGTTAACTACCATAAAGATCGATCTATTTACAATTTTTGTAAGAAGATAGAGCTCTCAATATTCGTCAGGTTGACACTAAACGCCGTAGGAGGTAAAAGGCAAAAGCAAAGAAATTGTCGGAACCAAACAACGCAAGAGAACAGTGGACCTTTTGGTGGGCATTCGATGACGTGGGTTCGATGTGTACTATTTTATGTGAGTTTGTTGTAGAGGTGTATTATGTTAAGTTAGTTATGTTGTTCACGTTCGAATGTTTAAGTATATATGTGCTAACGGTAAGTATGCCACACAGATGGTGAATTGTTAGGGGTGTGATATGAATGTAAAGTTTAACATCTTTGTATTAGTAGCAGTATTTATTTTTGTGTAATTTGACCACGTTTGATTGCGGCTTTAACTTCTTTGGAATTGTTAGGTATTATCGTTTGATTCACCTTTTTTCTAAGTTGTAACCAATAATAGGTTTTGTTTTCTGTCTGTTTTTTGTCCCTCGTGGATCCTTTTCTCCAATGTGGAGTGTTTGTTTCCCTTGTGGGATTGTGTGATGCTCCTATGTGAGCCTTTGTTCTCCCGTTGACGATGTATCGGTGAGACCCTTTGGATTATTTAGCCATTTATTTTTGTTATTAATGCAAGCTATCGTTCCGAAAAAAAAACAATAAAATGAAAAAAAAAAAAAAAAACTGAAAGGGTAACTACTACAGTAGAGTAGAGTTGAATATAGAAGAAATTAAAATGAAAAAGAATTCTTTTTCGGTTGCCGGGACTTCGTACCCTAACCAAACTACAACGGATTGTGGACATATTATCTATATTCAATAGAATAATTATATAAATATTAGTTATTATTCGATACTTCTACGGTTTCAAAATATTATATCAATAATTCTTCTTTCCAAACCATCATTATTAACATAACTGTTAATCTTTACACAGCAGCCATTTTAAATAATATTAAGGGATAATTACACTAACATCCCTTGTAGTATTACTCAATTACACATACACCCCCTCCGACTATAGTAATTACTCGCACACCCCTTTTAATTTATTCAACCTTTACACCAAGACCCCCTCATTGTATTTTGGACTGAAATTTAAAAGTTTGGACAAATTATAATTGTAATATTCCAAATTTACCCTTGTTGGTAAATGCATGTTTAAATATAAATATATATATATAGACATAATTAAATAAAAAAACAATCCAATCAAGTTTCAACCAATAATAATGCAAAATAGCAACGTAAGAAAGCAGCAGAATGGTTAGCCCAAAAAGACAAAAATAAAATAGTTCTTCATTCTTCAAAAAAACAACCCAATCGAGTTTCAACCAATAATAATGCAAAATAATACAAAAAAAAAATAGCGACGTAAGAAAAAATGCGGCAGAATAGTTAGCCCCAAAAGACAAAAATAAGATAGTTAACCTCCTAAATAAGAACTATCTTATTTTTTTGTATTATTTTGCATTATTGGTTGAAACTCGAATGGTTGTCTTTTTGAATAATGAAGAACTATTTTATTTTTGTCTTTTTGGGCTAACCATTCTGCTGCTTTCTTACGTTGTTATTTTGCATTATTATTGGTTGAAACTTGATTGGATTGTTTTTTTATTTAATTATGTCTATATATATATATTTATATTTAAACATGTCATTTACCAACAAGGGTAAATTTGGAATATTACAATTATAATTTGTCCAAACTTCTAAATTTCAATCCAAAATACAATGAGGGGGTCTTGGTGTAAAGGTTGAGTAAATTAAAAGGGGTGTGCGAGTTTTACTATAGTCGGAGGGGGTGTATGTGTAATTGAGTAATACTACAAGGGGTGTTAGTGTAATTATCCCTAATATTAATTGGAGGGAATTAATAATACAATACTTCGCACGGGGTAAATGAAAGTTGACTACAGTTTAAGAGCGGATTGTCAGAGGGAAAGTAGCATTTGGTTTGTATTTGTTTCGTAAAAAATAATACTACTATACATTGAGTGTTAAAAAGTAGTAGTGCTATTTCCTAATTCGTCTTTGCTCTTTTCCATACAATAACCGTTCCACCAAAATCTGAAGACGCCAACAAATTCTCACCGTGATTCCAAGCTACGCCTATGGCAGGGTACCCATGCCCCTGCAATTTCCCAAAATATATAAACTAAACAATAAAACACTATATATACATATGCATATATTTTCCCCCATAAAACTCGAATTATTAAAAGAGTTTGTCCAAGAAAAAAACCTGCAATTTGTTCACACACGCGTGCTTAGGCCGTGTTAAGTCGTAAAAATATACATTAGTGTCCTCACTTCCAGCAACTGCAGAGATGCAAAAAGGTTATTATTAAACTCTCATTATCTTTAAGAGAAAAAAGGAACATTTATATTTTTATGGTGATTATTACTCAACATATATATACATAGAAGAACCACAGAAGCAGCCTTCCTCATATATAGCTTGAAAAAAGAAGAAAAATGGGCACGAAACTATGTATGAAGAGTTTACCAATGTACTCTCCTTTCTCCAGGGAAAGCAAAGGGCAAAAGGAGGCATGAATGCTATGTAGACGTGGCGCCAATTTGAGCGAACATCGAAGCGTTAGGTAGCCTTGGATCGCCGGGAAACACTGTGGCATCATATGTAACTGATTATAAAGCCACTTGGCAATTGATGCTAGAAAAAAAAAAGAGAACAATATTACGTATGATAATGAAGAAAGAACCTGAAGAATGATAATGTTCCATCGCGACAAAATGTCAACAAAACGGGGCCCCGAGAAAGCAAAGAGAAGGTCCTGTACTGAACGGTTGTGATTGGAGATCTATGCTTCGATTTGCTTTTGTGGCGGTGAGATCGAGATAGGGTGCCAGTGTGTGAGTTCATCGTTATCGAGTATGCACATCCCTGAATAGAATAGTAATTGGTAGGATTTATGAAACTGAAAGTATAAGGAAATTTTGAAAAAAAAAATAATGGAAATTACGTCGGCGTCCCCGCAGAAAATGAATTGGCCGGTGTGGTCATGGTCCATAGCCGTTACCTCACTGTCAAAACTCGCCTTGTTGATTGTTCTTCCAGTACTAAAATTGAACACCTGAAACATAAGATGGACCGTGAAGTGGATTTTCATGTATGGTTAAGCTGGGAGGTTGCAAGGCATTGATTTCTAGTATTTCAAAATAGGAGAAGACATATATTTGCAATTAGTATATTTTAGACGCAATTAAAAAAGAAACTAGAATTCTTTGTACCGTAATCTCTTTATTCGCATTGCCAGCTGAAAGGAAGTTGTTGTTTACCTGCAAATGTATATGGAGTTACGAAATAAAGAATCAACGAATTTTCGAGAAATATATGTTTTCGCCAAGTACTCACAGGATGAAAGCGGATACAAAGTTGCGATGATACTCCATAAATTACTCTCATGCATAAGCCTTTTGAGATATCCCATACTCTTACTGTCTTATCAACTGATGCAGATGCAATGTACTGATTGTTGGTCGAGAAGTCAAAATCTGAAAGCAAAGCATTGTCCCTATTACATTAATGTAACTTTGGCACAAAGTAAAACCAGTTTGCAACTCAAAAAGGAAAAAAATGTAATTCGTCGCATAGCTTATCTGTTCGAGAACAAGAATCTAACTAAAAGTAATCAAAAAACGTTGAGAGAAGAAGATTGTAGTGATCCATCCAACCTGTAACATCTTTCGTATGTCCTGTTAACTGTTTCAATACCGATGGAGGCGTCGAGACGTCGCATACAGTCAAGCTTCCATCTGATGCCCCATAAGCCAACAAGTCCGAGCTCATATGCCCAAACTTTATTACAGTAACTGTAAACAACTGGAACATAAGTTCTAACAGAGCAATATTTGTGACGAACAAAATGAAAGAGATTTAATAAGGTAAGATTTAAACTTTTTGATAAATAATATACCCATTGATTTGCATTGGTCAAAAATACAGTGCATCCCGACAAAAGAATAAGCAGATTCGCCCTTTTTACGTAGGTACTCATAATCACTTGCACGGGAACTGAGACTTGATCTATGGCTGAGATGGCTAAAACTTCGTAAGTCCTGCATATATTGAAGATCAGATATGATAATAAATATGTGGACCTCTCCCTTCTAAACATGGCCACGTTTCGAGTACTGAAGGGTTAGGACATACCCTGCTACTATTGAAGCTATCTGTCTCCAAGAAGCGGGAAATAGGACTTGGACCAACCCATCGGTCACTGATGCATCAACCAGTAAACAAACCTGATGTGAGAATTGTATGGAACACAAACTTAAATAACAAAACAGTGAAAATTGCGTATAACTCTTAATTAAGTGCCCGATAACCCACCAAACAAGAATCAAGTTTTGAGCAGCACAAAAATTTCATGAAGACTTGAGAATATCAAGTTGAAGTAGAGTCATCACAAACAGAGCCAAAATATAGCAACCTGTTTCCAGGCGTGCTCGGTCGACTTGGTGTCTGCAACGTCTCCCAATTTCTCGGTCTATTAATAAAATTTCGATAGGCCACATAAGACTTTCCATTGACTCTCCAGTCCTATACCGAAATGATGAAGTGAAATTGACCAGTCAGATTCCGTAAACAACTAAACTAAAAGGGTATAAAGCTTATAGATATTTCCCGTAAAAAGATAACGGAACCCGCACGTGTTTTACAAACAAGGATTACGGGAGAAAATACAATGGGAATGCTAAGGTTCACAATCAGGGAACTGCAAATCCTCTACGATTGATTATCAATGACAATCACAAGGATGCATCAGAATGCACAAGGTTTTAGCCCGAATCTCAACTCTTACATAAGGTTTTTTCGTAGATGACTGGATCTCTATTTCATTCAAACTATTGATTGTGATTCATAATGCCATCATTACTCAAATTTCGGGGCTGCCATCTCTATCACTACACTGAAGCCAAGTTCAATACTTCCGATCCAATCTCGTTCAGAAACATAGACTCAATACACAAACCTTGATATTCCATTTCCATACATATCGCTCGTGATTCGCATTTAGAATTTGCTCTAACAGATATATAACAAAAAGGCCCCTAGCTACACCGACAGTCGATAACAAGGGAACATCCATCCTCAATAAAAAAGAGAAACTACTACCTTGCGGCGAAGAACACCTGCTTGCGCTTTGCGATACAGCAAAAGGCGTCTAATTCCAATGTAATTCGGATCCGAATCGGACGGCGACGGTTGGAGTAAGCAACTGAAGAACTCTGGATCCGAATCTATCGATCTCTCCGCCTTTTCACCGTTTCTCAAATCCTGATCGTCGATTTTAGCAGACGAATCTACGCCCGCGAGATCGGACATTGCTAAATAGAACGTCAAGCCTTCAACGCTTGTTCATCCAATAATACTTCTTTTTCCACTACTTCTTTCAGGTAATTCAACCGCCGTTGACGGTAGTTAAGCGATCGTTTTACGGCGTTGCACGCCGCTAAAGATTTAGAACTTACAGCTAAATCACCGCCGATCGCCTGATGATTGAGGTTTGAATCTTCAGGCCATTTACTCAATTCAATAAACCGAAGCACGCAAAAAAAAACCGAGTATTATAAATATTATATACATTTATACATGTGGATGTCCATAACGAGGTATGGTACAAATATTATATATTATCATGTGAAAGAGGTATGGGATGTACATTATTTTGTGCTATGTCTTTGCCTATAAATAGGCATGTAGTTCATTGTATATTGGTGAGCTGAAGTGAAATAAAAATTCTATCATCCTTATTATAGTTAGTTTATAACACGTTATCAGCACGAGGCTCTACCGACAACGCCGATCTCCGCCGACGACGCAAATTTCTGTTGAAGACCTATACGGGCATAATTAAGGATATTCATACAATGGATACGGGCATCAACGGAGAATTATGTCTTGCAGACTGTGCAACGACTAATACGATTCTGAAAAACAAGAAATATTTCGATTATCTCGATATGAAAGAAGCCAGTGTTATTACTATATCAGGTAGCACAAATATAATTGAAGGCTCTGGAAGAGCTAATGTTTTACTACCCAGAGGAACAATGCTGACAATTGAAAATGCATTGTATTCTCCCAAGTCTCAACGGAATTTATTAAGCTTTAAAGATATTCGACATAACTTATATCATATTGAGACTGCGAAAAGGGGAAATGTTGAATATTTGCATATCACAAAGGCGATTTCGAATGATAAAAGAATTGTAGAAACATTACCATCGTTGGACTCTGGGTTATATTACACATATCTTAGAACGATTGAATCATATGCCACCGTAAACTCGAAGTTTACCGACGGCAGTGCATTTACTATTTGGCATGACCGTTTGGGCCATCCCGGTGCAATTATGATGCGGAAAATTATTGAAATTCACATGGACATTTCATGAAGAACCAGAGGATTCTTCAATCTAATGAATTATCATGTGCCGCTTGTTCACAAGGGAAGTTAATTATTCGACCATCCCAAATGAAAGTAAAGACCGAGTCTATTGCATTTTTGGAGCGTATACATGGCGATATTTGTGGACCGATACATCCATCATGTGGACCATTTAAATATTTCATGGTATTAATTGATGCATCAAGTAAATGGTCCCATGTATGTTTATTATCTACGAGAAATGTGGCATTTGCGAGATTACTTGCTCAGCTGATTAGATTAAGAGCACATTTCCCAGATTATCCGATAAAGAAAATACGTTTTGATAATGCTGGTGAATTTACTTCCAAGGCATTTAATGATTATTGTATGTCTATCGGTATCGATGTCGAGCATCCCGTGCCACATGTCCATACACAAAATGGTCTTGCAGAATCGTTGATTAAACGCCTGCAATTAATTGCAAGGCCATTGTTGATGAAGTCGAAACTTCCGTCGTCTTGTTGGGGACATGCTATATTACATGCAGCAGCACTAATCCGCATCAGACCAACAAGTTATCATAATATCTCCCCGTTACAAATGGTTTATGGTCAGGAACCAGATATTTCTCATCTAAGAATTTTCGGATGCGCAGTATATATTCCAATTGCACCACCACAACGCACAAAGATGGGACCTCAAAGGAGGTTGGGAATATATGTCGGTTTTGAATCTCCATCAATTATAAATTATTTAGAACCCTTAACTGGAGATCGATTCACGGCCAGATTTGCCGACTGTCACTTCGATGAAACAAATTTTCCGACATTAGGGGGAGAAAAGAAACAGTTGGAAAGAAATATTAGTTGGAATGAATTATCATTAAACCATTATGATCCTCGAACAAAAGAATGTGAACTAGAAGTTCAAAAGATAATTCATTTACAAAGTTTAGCGAATCAATTGCCAGACAGCTTTACTGATCCAAAAAGAGTGACTAAGTCACAGATACCAGCTGTTAATGCTCCTGCAAAAATTGATGTTCCTGTAGAACATGCAAAAATTAGTATTGCGCCTAAGCCACAGCTGAAGCGTGGTAGGCCATTCGATTCTAAAGATAAAAAATCCTCGGAAAAGAAAAGGAGCAAATAATAAGAATGATCCAACCGAGGATTTATTGACTAGAGAAGAGTCGATGGGCAAAAATGATGATGAAAATGAAACTCAGGTACCTGAAAATTTTGAAAATAATGACAATGAAGAGATCTCGATAAATTATGCCCAGAATGGAATTAGATGGAACCGGGACAAAGTCAATGTTGACGATAAATTCTCATTTAACGTAGCGCTACAAGAAATGAATGAGATTAATGAGAATGAGGATCATGAACCAAGGTCTGTAAAAGAGTGTAGACAAAGAAATGATTGGCCAAAATGGAAAGATGCAATCGATGCTGAATTAAGATCACTTGAGAGACGAAAAGTTTTCGGACCTGTAGTCCGTATACCAGAGAATATAAAGCCGGTTGGATATAAATGGGTTTTTATCAGAAAGAGAAACGAAAAGGGCGAAATTGTGAGATACAAAGCCCGGCTTGTTGCACAAGGTTTTTCGCAAAGACCTGGTATTGATTATGAGGAGACATATTCTCCTGTGGTGGATGCAACAACTTTTCGTTATATAATAAGTCTGGCAATACGTGAAAAACTCGATATGCGTCTAATGGATGTTGTCACTGCCTATTTATATGGCTCACTTGATAGTGACATTTATATGAAGCTTCCTGAGGGATTTCAATTGCCTGAAAATTCAGGACCTCGTGACCAGTATTCAATTAAACTAAACAAATCGCTTTACGGATTAAAGCAATCTGGACGTATGTGGTATAATCGCCTAAGTGAATATTTATTCAAAGAGGAATACAAAAATGATCAACTTTGCCCTTGTATATTTATTAGAAGAAGTAGAAATGATTTTGTAATCATAGCAGTATATATTGATGATATCAATATAATTGGAACTCCTGAAGAGTTATCAAAGGCCGTTAATTGTTTGAAAAAGGAGTTTGAAATGAAAGATCTCGGAAAGACGAAATTTTGTCTCGGCCTGCAGATTGAATATTTGAATAATGGAATATTTGTATGTCAAGAAACATATACGAATAGGGTATTGAAAAGATTTTATATGGACAAAGCTCATCCTTTGGATACTCCGATGATTGTTCGATCTCTAGATGTGAATAAAGATCCGTTCAGACCTCGAGAAAATGATGAAGAATTGCTTGGTCCTGAAGTACCATATCTGAGTGCCATAGGAGCACTAATGTATCTTACGAGTCACACGCGACCTGATATATCATTCGCTGTAAATTTATTGGCGAGATATAGTTCGTCACCAACTCGTAGACATTGGAACGGTGTTAAACGAATTTTTCGATACCTAAAAGGAACAACTGATTTGGGATTATTCTATTCAAAAGAGTCCAGATCAGATCTAATCGGATATGCAGATGCTGGTTTTCTATCCGACCCACATAATGCTCGATCACAAACTGGTTATCTATTTACATATGGTGGAACTGCTATTTCTTGGCGGTCAGTTAAACAAAGTATAACCGCCACTTCATCTAATCATGCGGAAATTTTAGCGATTCACGAAGCTAGCAGAGAATGTGTTTGGTTGCGATCGATAATCCAGCATATACGACAAACTTGTGGGTTATTATCGGAAAAATTACCTTCGACAATCTTATATGAAGACAATGCTGCATGTATTGCTCAGTTAAAGGAAGGTTACATCAAAGGCGATAGAACCAAACATATATCGCCAAAATTCTTCTATACGCACGACCTTCAGAAGACCGGCGAAATTGAAGTACAACAAATTCGATCAAGTGACAACCTTGCAGATCTATTCACCAAAGCGCTACCTCCAAGATTATTCGAAAAACTTGTAGATCTAATTGGACTCCGGAGGCTCAAAGATCTTGCATAATGTTTACATCAGGGGGAGACATATACGATGCACTCTTTTTTTCCTTCATTAGGTTTTTATCCCACTGGGTTTTTCCTAATAAGGTTTTTAACGAGGCAATTATATAACTAGACATTGTGTTCAAATATATGGACATCCAAGGGGGAGTATTATAAATATTATATACATTTATACATGTGGATGTCCATAACGAGGTATGGTACAAATATTATATATTATCATGTGAAAGAGGTATGGGATGTACATTATTTTGTGCTATGTCTTTGCCTATAAATAGGCATGTAGTTCATTGTATATTGGTGAGCTGAAGTGAAATAAAAATTCTATCATCCTTATTATAGTTAGTTTATAACACCGAGCTCAATTTTCTATATTTCGACTTCTGCTGTCTTTGCTCTTTCTGGTGACAGGCAATCAAATAAATTACTAAACAATAATCTATTTCAACAATATAATTCAATCTTCATTTTAGGCTTTTTTTTTCTTAATTATTATTTAAGCCTTTTTTAAGCTAAGTTTTTTTTTTTTTTAATTTGAGATAACGCAATATTTTATTTCATAAATAACAAGTTACAGCACTAGTAAAAGTATCTCCAAACCACGGCATAAAAATACAGGTAACTTTACACAATAATACAGTTGCTACGGTGCTTTTACTCCAACCCATCTATTTCTACATTTAATTTTTACTCCAACTCATTAACTCTATTTTTACACTAAAAAATCAAAATTTTATATATAACTATCATAATTGACTTATTAAACTTTATTTTATAAAGTTCAATTTATTACAATTATTAATATTTGAAAATTAAGTAAATTATAAGATGGTGAATCTATAGAAAAATACCGATGTAGATGCTACATAGCTGGTTCTCATCCTTCAGAGACTACGAGTGTAATAAGCCTTTACTTCATTTAATAAATGTTATTGGGAACTTGTATAGTTCTCACCACACTCTTTGGCTCTACCCATGAATTATCCAGTAACAGGTCTTTCACAATAAGAGTTGTTTCTTTGCAAAATTGTGCTCAATTTCATATGTGGCAATTCCGCCAAGATCTCTTCGTTAGTTGGGGGAGAGCGTTCCGCCTTAGGGGGAAGCCCCCGCACGAGCGGTGGTGGATGAAGCAGAAAGATGAATTTCATTTTAGATTTACAGAGATAGACTATAAAAATAAACCCCTTTCAGAAGAATCTTATCTAATTCAATTATTCTATAGTGTCATTGTAGAGAAACCAAAAAAAATTGATTTTTTTCTCGATGTTTTCTGACGTTTTAGCACGATCTAATTCAAAAATTTCACCCAATTGAGCGCGTCTAGCATATTTTTTCACAGTAGCAGGATCACTATAACTGACCCCATTGAGTTCGCCGCCATAGAACTCAACGGCCTATTGTATAAAAATTTGCAGTCAGTACCCATGTCAGAATTTTTTTTATATAAGTACTCGTTCGACTGTGCGTACCATTTTCCCGGTCTTGACGTACCTTTTTATATGTGTATTGCGTACCACGTCATCCATTTATATGGTACCTATATACGGTACCTATATACGTTCCATACGGTACCTTGCGGCTGACAATATGATGGTACCATTTTCTAGCTGTATTACGTACCATAATACGTTTCTGTATGGTACCTAAATGTGTGATATGATGTATCTTGCTGCGGTACCAATGTGCAAAAAATTTATTCTGACAAGTACCTGCATATAAAAAAATACTGACGGGTACTGACTTGCTAATTTTTTATATTAATGGGTATTTTTATGTAAAATTCCTTCATAAGATTAGCATATTATTTAATTAAAATTATCACTAAATAAAAGAAATTAAATACTATTACTTTTATTATTATAAGAAATATCAAATATTTTAATTATATAAATAGAATATATTTTATTAAATAAAATATAAATAAATAAAAACTATAACTCTCTAAAACTAGAGTTTCTGCTAATCAATACAATATTAGTGGTAAATATAGAATATTACGCAAAAATAAAGTACCAGTTAGACATGGTCTAATCACCAATATAAGAAGTTGTATCAATACAGTACACATAAAAGCGTGGCAGTAAATCAAACTTCAGGTTAAAAAAAGATAAGTTCATGAAACTATTCAAAGCGTACTTAAAAATTAAAATTTTCTATCTAGGCTTATGGCATAACTGTATATTATTGCAAGAAAACAAGAATAAAAAATCAATCTCCATCTCCACCTATGTGTGTTTTTTTACAGATAGATACAACAAAAAGAAACGTCTCTTAAACCTTTTTCTCTCTTCATTAAATCTTCGGACATATTCTCTCTTCATTGAATTCTCTCTCTCTCTCTCGCTGTCTCTCTCTCTCTCTCTCTTTCTCTCTGTGTAGTAATAGTATAATATGAAGCCACGCCCTACTTCTTCAAGCACCACAACTCTAAACCCTAAAGCGCCGTCGTATACCCCTATACCGCCGGGGATATACCCAGGCCCACCACCCTATGCCGCCGCCGCCTTACCCCCTCCGCCGCCTTTCTATGGACCCTATCAACCGTACATACACAGATCTTCAAATCCTTGCCTTAATCAGAACTACAACTACAGTTACTACTTCTTAGTTCAACCACAAAACGACGATACATCTCCGACCAACTTGAGCTGTGCCACCTCTGCCGCGAACCATGGGAGTACGGCGGCGAGTACCAAAGCTCAGCCGTGGAGGGGCTTTTCCGATCAGACGATCGTAGGGCCGAGGGGTTCTGTAAGAGGAAGAGGAAGAGATGGGTTTAAGTGCTCTACCAACACATCATCATCGACGAATGGTCGGAGAAGGGTCGCCGTCGTTGATCATACTATTACGGACCGTCGTGGTAAGCAAAGGAATAATAGATCGGTGATGCCTTTACTGCGCGGCGAAAATAAGACGACTGTTATGATAAAGAACATACCATATGCTTGCCCGTAAGTGTTAACTGATAATATCGATATATATTTACCCAAGCTTCTTCCTTTCGATTCTTGGTTTATATATATATTCTCTCTATATCTCTCTTTCTTTGTACACACAGACGTTGGAAGCTTATGGGTATCTTAGATGGGTTCTGCATGTCTGAAAACGACGAGGGAAGAAGAACTCATCACGGCGATGATAATGTTATTACTGCCTATGACTTTCTATACCTGCCATTCGATTTTCGGTATGTTATTGCAATGGCTGTTTTTCTGTTATTAACCTTCATCCCTAAAAGGTTGATTTGCAGGAGAGTATATTTTGGTGTCTATATAAACGTTGATTGATTATCTTTTTGCTAACGACAGCACTAAGAATAGCAGAGGCTTTGCATTCGTCAACTTCACAAACCCTAAATCGGCATGGAAGTTCTACGACGCTTTCCACGGCAAAAGTGGGACTTCTCTGAGTGGAGCGATTGGCCTAAGAGCATCGAAATCGTCTCTGCTAAAATCCAGGCATATGATATACTTATTACATACAACATACGCACGGCAACATAACCTATGCATCTCCATGGTCTTTATATAAATGTGTGCGTGTATATATGTTTTGTAGGGGAAAGAAGCATTGGTGAACAACTTCAAAGGATCCATCTTTGAATGCGATACGAATGAGTTCTTACCAGTTTGCTTTGACCCACCGAGAAATGGCACTAAACGAAGTGTTCAGTTCACCGTCATTGGTAATCGCAAACCTAACAATAATAGTAGCAAGCCATTTCTTTCGTCCCTGAATAAAATATCATCATTATCATCGCCATGAGACTTGAGATAGATCAAAAAGCAGCTGCTTTTTATAGCTTCTAGGTTATTACGTAGCATGGTAACTAGAGCATAATTAGCATCTGCTTTTTTCTTTCTAATGATTATACCTAATAAGACTACTCTTCGTCTTCTGTCTCTTCTCTTTCTTGTCCAAGTTTTTTTCTTTCTCTATACTCTTGTTTTTTGGGACTGAAGAATTTGGTATTTCTTGGTTGTGCCTGCCTATCCTCCTCGGCGTAACTCTTAAATACCATTTGTAGAAGGACCCTTTTGCAGTTGGTTCGACCCGTTTGACCAGACCCGTAAAACTAGGGTTTGTTTGGGGCTATAAGAGGGTTCTTTAGCTTATTATGTATAATTTCTTTTTCTTTCACTACCTTTTTCCTTTGCTATCTGAGTATCTGATGTACTGTGTATTGGTTGTAAGGAACTTTTCTTGTAATCATGTTAACGAAAGAATTTGCGAAAGGTCTGCAGTGTGAGATGTTTCTTTTTCTGTATCTGCTTTTTTAAAAGTCTTTTTGGGCTTCGCTTTTTTATTGCATGCATGCAAATACATGTCGGATTTTTTCGAGCAATGGTTATTTTTGTTTGGCTTCACATGTGTGAGACAAAAGGCAAAGACTTTCTGTAAATGGCAATGGGTTTTTGTCATTTTTTCTTCGCATGCATGAAGTAGATGTTTGATTCGATACTTCAATGTGTCAACGCATTTATTAATTGATTTATATATATATATACATTGATGGTGATGTCATACGTTAAGTTGGTTTGGGTAAGATGATCGACATGATGATGGTTTTGTCCTAAGTGCCAATTGTATGTTTATACACAACGATGGTTTGAATTTGTAGCGGTGAATTATCAAAATAGTTATTCCTTTTGGTATGTGTATGCATAATCTCAGACTATGTTATCGACGACTATTCCTATATATATATGTGTGTGAAGAAATTGGTACAGTTATATTTCCAAGAAGGAAATAATGGCGCAACCATTCATTCCTAGTAATAATGATTACGTTGTTTCTTTCAAGTAAACTACTGACATGGCTGGGACTGTGATGCATAGTTATATGTATAAATATATATTTGTTATTTATTACTCCCTCCCTTCCAAATCATTTTATACATTTTACTATATCGATCGGGCGTTCCATTTCTTTTGGACATTTCCTTATTTAGTAAAAAACTATCACAAACAATCAATATAATAATATTAAATATTCTCAAAAGACGTGTCAAAACATACACTATTTTACCTTTTGATTGTATTATATTATTAAAATATTTAATTTCTTAAAACCCGTGTAAAACTCCAAATGTCCAAAACGTTTGGGACGGAGGTAGTACTAAGTTATGCATAGGTATATGTGTTAGTGTTACATAATAGATTTTTGATAGATTAGTATTCATTTAGTGAAGTCTTAAAAATAATACCTCTGGCCAGATCATCGGTGATGCATTTTTAAATTAAATAATCCATTAGAATTGGAAGATAATATATTTCTTATAATTCTTATAGATCTCATACGAAATATAAATTAGTTAATTTTTTTTATAAATCACAATGATTCATTTCTCCAATAAATAACTCGATTTGTCTTCTACTTTTTTTTTTTGTTGAATTGATTTCGCCTCGAATCTTGTCTCTAATTTCATTATCATTGTAAGAAAGCTCTTGGTGTTCGCTTTCTCATACATATCTCAACAAGAAATTACTCAACCAAGAACTCTTGGTGTTGATCTCTATATAACTTGTTTTGTTGAGAACTTGAAAGTTTCTTGCACACTTTGGAAATATTTAAGTTGAATTCTACAAAGTAGATTGAGTATTTCGTTATACATCAATAATATATTAATGAATATATAAACTAATTATTACTATATCATCAATTAATTAAGTAATCTTTTATTGATAGATCTCGACCATCATCTGAATATAGTTTATACTATATCTTATATTAGACTGATTTTTCATAGCTCAAGTTTTCTATTTGTTAAAATACGTAATAATGATGCTTTTTTTTTGTTTAAACACTTGTTGTAATGAAATTCATAGGTGTAATGATGTTTACGTGTGTTTTAACACTTGTCAGCGGGAGGTGTAACGATTTTCGTTCGTTGGAATACGGAGTGGAATACAGAAAGTGGAATAGAGGATCTCAACCCATATATGTGTGTCTAAGAAATGGCAATATGATCGAATCATTACAAGTATTAGAGATAATAGGAATCCTTGATTATTAATTAGAACAATTATATAAGGGGTAAAAAAAAGTTTTGACTTCCCAATTAGGTATAATCCACTATTTAAATTTTAACAAGTGTCATTCCTACACTCTACCGCCCATCCGTGTTAAAACACTAACCACCCTAATTACAAACAATAAAATTTTATTTTATGCCACATGTCATTTATTAATTGGAGTTGAGTTATACCCAATTGGCAATCATAACAAAACAGCAAAAAGGGAAATAGGGGTGTTCCGAGAATCGAACTCGGGACCTCTCGCACCCGAAGCGAGAATCATACCACTAGACCAAACACCCAAGATATGTTTTTCTTTTCATACAGAAATTTAAACGAAAAAAAGTGGCACTCATAGCATGCCAATGAACACTTAAAATAAATCAACTAGTGGAGGAGAAACAGACTTAACCCTTCAATTACAAGAGAATGGGAAATCGAAAATCAGTTAATGATAGGTAGCAGCTGTAGTACTAGTAAATAATGGCTCCAATCAGATCTCGAGCTTTGCCCTATTCGGTACAATTCTCGAGCTCGAAAAGTTGAGCCAAACTCCACTAAGAAAGACTTTCAATTGAACCTTTGTTGTTGTTGTCCTAATGGCTATTGCTGTTTCTTTGTTCTAATCTTTGCTTGTCGCGGTCCAACATTTGTATGCTATATTAATAAGCTTCTAAGTAATATTTTTGGGAACTACAGAACAGAACAAAAACTGAAACGAAATCAGTCTTTTGCAGAGTCCTAAAAAAAACCTAAACGAGATAAAACACTATTCAAGTTATTACAAAAAACCCAAATGTTGCAACCATATATTTTATCTACCCACTTAAAAATCAAATTTAAAAAAAAAAATCGCCAAGAAAATTCTAAACGTGGCGATAATCACATCTTGATCCCTTCCTACACCTCCCATTCGCATTATAAGGACATATAGTTTCCCTTTTCCAAGCCCCACCACCACCACCATATGTCTGCTGCCTATTGTTCCACGGCCTCCCACCACCCCCGCCGCTGGTCGGGTCATGGTTCGCGGGTTGCGGACCGCCGACCCACCCTTGGTTCCCACCCGGGGCGACCCACCCGCCGCCGGCCCACGGAGCCCAGCCCGGGTTCATATTCCCAGCAGCAACGTTATTACCCCAACCGTGACCGGGCTGGTGGTTCCCAATCCCAGGCTGCATCTGTGGGGCCCAGTTCATCACGTTCGGGTTATTACCCTGCTGCATTTGCGGGGCCCACTTCACGTTCGAATTCCCGTCGGGCGTTGCAGCAGCAGCAGTAGCATCGGGCGTAGCTTGTTGATTGCACGGTATGGGTGCGTAGTAATTGGGCTGAATCCCGACTGGTTGGTGGCTCGAGCTCGAATAGTTCGCGCCGGGATTTTGAACATTCGGTGGGCCCCAGTTGTAGCCCTGAGAGTGTGGCTGCGTGGATTGTGGACCACCGCTCCAATTTTGCGGGTCGATCTGAAGATTCTGACCCATCGGAGCTCCGTTCGACGGCCCGCTCGCCGTGATTGTTGCTTGGCTTCGCAGTAGATCGGCAGAACCCATTAGAACATTCTCTTGCGAGTTAGGCGTCGGGCTGACCACGCTGCCGACGCTCATCACACTCGACTTGGCCAACGCTACGTTGGGCGAAGTAGGGGTAGGAGATGGGAGAGACTGAACTACGGTTGCATTATTAACCCCAGGTGACTGAATCGTGAAGGGACTCTGTTGCATAGGGGTAGGAGAGGGTAGATTCGTGCTTTCGCTCCTGGCCCACTTTTCGGAAGGTAATTTCGACATGGACCCAGAAATTTGCGCAGCAGTTGATCCCTGTCTATCTTCTTGCGAAACTCGAAGGTTAGTAGCAGCTAAAGGAGACGTATTGATAGCAACTGGCGATTCTCTGGGGAACTTTCCTGCTAATGCATCGCTTAGGAGAATAGGGTTCTCATGTACATCATCGGCTTTCCAGATTTTAAGATCAGCGGGGAAATAGCCATTGTTGTTCCATTTACGCAGCTGTACAATCGAAAAGGGCCCTTGTACTTTCCCAGAAGGATCCTTGTAATTCCACATCTTTTCTGATTCGTTGATCTTCACATAAGGAGGCTCTGTTTTCGCCACAGGCGATTGTGGTAGTAAGGTTGAAGATGATGCAGCAGCAGAAAGTGATTCGTATCGAGGCTCTGTTTTCTTAATCTTGATACTCTCTGCGACGTTCAATTCTCTCATTCGTCTGTCTCTTTCAGGGTTCCATAAGTTTTCGCCCGCTATATCAGTTATCTGACTCGAACTGAGAGATAAGTTGCTACTGCCAGGCATGTTTCTACTTAATTCCCTGCTAGAGCTGCTCCAAGAGTCTTTGTCGGAAACAGGGGACATTGGCCCCCGAGCACGTTGATTAAAGCTTGAAGTTCGAGATGGCGTGAAAACATCTACGGGCCCGTGAATTATTATATTAACATGGTTTATATAAAATGGATCAAATTTGAAAATGGATGAACAAATCAATTAGAGAAGGGATAGTAACAAACCTCGTTTAGGGTCTTCAGGTTCGCTTTCATTGTCATCTGACTCATGACTGGGATCCATATTTGGATCAGAGTTTATCTTCGGAATTTCCTCCATTCTTCGCTGACGCTCTTCGGGGGTTTTCAGGAGCTGTAATTTCTCAACACATTCTCTAAGCGTGCAAATGTTGGTTAAGGGATCAATTTTACTTTGAAGGTGACAATAATCCACCAAAGCAAGAGCAAAATTACCAGAAGTGGCATATTTAGATATATCTATATATAAAGCAAGCAACACACAGTAGAGCATAAAAGGATATTCCTTTCGACGTCCTAGATCACTCGCCCTATCACGAAGATGACTTAGCCGCATTGTCTCTGATTCCAGCCACTGAATACCACCAAGAATTAATATTAAACGAACTAACGAAAATAAAAGCAGTTCTAATCACAAACATCAATGGATCAATTTACATATTTATCCTTTCAAGGTGCGTTCGGTATAAGGATTTCGATGCGGAAAAGAAAAGGAAAAGTGTAATGGTACGCATCGAACCATTGTACGTTACGCTCCGTGTATCGTACCAACACTTTTCCTTTCCGCATTAAATTCCACATAACAAACGCATCCTTAACAGAGCGCTTGCCAGCCGATGTTGTTTCTATGTCTATATTTGCAAGATATTGTTATTTACCAGAAAATTTTTTGATATGTTTCCATAACCTTCATTCGAATAACATTATCTCTCCCTTGAAGTGTAATACAAATTTAATGATCTCCGAAAAAAAGATAGATATAAAAGGGAAACGTGTATCACGACAAAGGTAAACGCAATCACACACGTGAGATTTAGCAACTCCCTACCCTTTATCTACTAATGCAAGAAAGGAATGTGCACCAAGAATCATTTTAGCAACACATAATTTTTTTTTTTAAAATCCAAATAAATATAGCTAAAAGTGAACATACATCATCGACTCTTGCCGCCTGTATCTCCATGGCCTTGTCAAGTATCTCACCCTAAAACGAGACATATTATTTCTCTCCGCAAAATAATAGTTCGTGTCATGTTAAAAAGAGGCCAGCATATGTATAATTACCACAGTCAGACGACTAATAAATCCGCATTTTATGCTTTGGCGAAGACGTTTGCATTCCTCCTGATACAATTTTAACAAACTCAATTCAGTCAGATATGGCATCCTATAGGAGACCTTAAAGCAGTAATGCACTACACTGTCAAATTCACTCACCTCCGTAAAATCTTGATTCGAGAGTGTATCAATCGATATAGTTTCGCTCTTGTTTAGATTTAGTATATCCAACATAATGTCAGTGGTCCTTTTGCCAATTTTGTATGGATCTGGACCTTTGCTTGTACCTGCGTAGAAATGCAAAGAAAAGCAACTGTCAACCTTCCAATTGATTACAAATGCGAAAACGCCTTGAATTCGTGAAAAGAAGTATTCTTACCCACAACTTGTACTAATCTATAAAGATCCTGCTTTTGATTACTACCCAATATCCTAATTCGTACAAATGTTCCGACCACTTTATTGTTGAAATTCTCAGCATCATTGAGTAGGTCCTCTACCAACTTTCTTCTCAGATAAATTAAACTTATATTGTGATTGTCTATTGCAGCATAATCCTCGAGATTTGACTGATGGCCCCGACCCTTTCTGCGAGGTTTTCGTTTTTTATCTTTAGCACCTTTTGCTGGGGGCTCACTATTGTCATCAACATCTTGCTGGGTTTCATTATCAGCAAAGCTTGCTTGAACATCATCGTTCTGTTCACTTCTCAAGAGAAAATGAGACTCCAGAAGTTTCAACATTTCAAAATGCCCAACTCGAGGTTTCCCAAATAAATTTTGAAGCCTTGCATCACATATGATATGACTTTTTTTCCGAGGAACACGGAGATTTTTTCTTTTGATATAATCCAGGAGAAGAGCTTGTACATCGTACTGAGATATCACGGACGTGTCACCATTTTTCATGTAAGAAACAAATTCAAGTAATTCTTTTGACGCCCAATCTGAGCTTTCAATCGAAGAGGCGGATTTGCCTCGAGGCGCAGCACCAGTACTAAGAGTAGACTTTGCCGTTTTACGTATTTTTCTCTTTTTAGTTCTGTTACTTGCCAAGTTCTCAACAGAATTGTCCGAACCAGATTCTCCATCGTCAGCATCAGCACGTGCTTCAAATGGTTCTTTGCTAGGATCAGATAGCATATCCCCCAACCTCCATGGATTTCTAGCCCCAGAAATCTCAGCTGATGTGAGCGATATTTTCTCCTTTAATTCAATGTAGTAATCTTTAAACAGATAATCCCAGCTGCCTTTGTCATCGAAATCTACACTAACCTGCGAAAATCGCAGAAGCAAAAACAAGATTAACAGCTTACCGAAATAAGAAACTCAAATAGCTTGTCGATGTAAAGATTTGAAATGTAGAAAATTATCACAATTTAAATATGATACACTAGCAGTCAGCAATGACAGATGCCAATAATGCAGTTTCCACAAAATATTTAAAATGGAATTCGATACCTCATTCAGATCATATCACAAACACAGAGGAAGGGGTGGGTTTCACTCTACTAGACGAAATTCAGAAGAGGATATTACAGCACTTACATCTTTGTTTTCATGTTCACCATTCTCAATCAGCCTAACAGATTTCATACAGGTCTCACAAAATCCTTTGGTTTCTCGGACGCAAAAGAAGACCGCGTCTTTGATGCAACCCTTGCACAATGAGAACGTGCATGTATAACACATATATCGGGCATTCTTCTCACATGTGCTACAGAAATGCCACCCTGAATGATAAAGAAAGAAAATGATAAGCTTCTATATAAGGTTTCTTACCTATGACATTCATTGATGCATACAATCAATCAGTATCACAAGAGGAAGTTCAACAGCTAAACAGCCAATTCAGGAAGGTTATGCACAATATGTGTGTATCTTATCTTAATTGGCAGAGGAAAACTCAAGAAGTTACCGGTAAACAGCAACTATGATGAAAGAATCGACCTATACCACAAACGACAAATTAGCCCACAACTATGCAGTGGGTAGTTGAAATATAATGAGGATGAAATTATTGTTCTTCAAGACCTTAAAGTGGATAGTAAACCATCTCCTACATGTTGAAATGATATGCACAAGCTTACCACAATTCCACCGTCCCTTAGATTTAAAAAATGCCTCATCTCGATTGACACATGATGGATGATAGGCCTTCGGGCAACCTCTGTAAACTCATAAAATAAATAATGAATAAAAAGCATAATACAAATAGACTAAGAAAAGCAGCCCCATATTGTGGTTTGGTTGAAATTTAAAGTTCACCATATAACATGGAAAATCTTACCTACGGTCACATAACACTAGTTCCCCGCCATCGAAGCAAATGAAACAAACATCTTCGCCTACCCTTTTCTTTGATGCTCTTGGAGTGGCCTTAGAATTAGGACTCTTTGATAAGTTTTCTCTCTTTCGCTTGCCCCCGGGTGTTTTTCCTGATTCAGCAACATCTGTTTCAGCTTCCATCTCAGTGTCATGAGTCCCTGTATTTTTATCCTCCTCCTCAGCTATCATGTTCATATCTTCCCCATCATGTGGAGCACCTGATGAATCATTCAAATTAGGACCAGGCACATCATCACTCCTTGTTTCATCTGGATCTACTCCGGGAACTTCGTCTTGGGGCTCATCAGCTACCGTATTGGTCGCCATGCCAAATACTACATTATTTTCCAATGAGGTCCCCTCCATTACATCCTTTCTTGTCGATTCTGCTTCTTCTCTTGCTCCTTCATCCATCCTAATATCCCCTGCCAGATGCCCCTCTGTTTCCAGAGTGGCATCTCTAAGCTCTGTAATGTCAGTTATATCCTTCTTTGTCAGTTTTGCTTCATCTCCTGGGTCTGTTTCGGTTCTAATATTCCCCACTGGATGATCCTCCGTTATGAGTGTACTACCCCTACTTTCCGAGACTTCAATAGTCTCGCATAATATAGATTCCCTTGCAGACTCAACATCCATAAGTTCATTCTTCTTACTCGCATGTTCGAGAGAAATAGTATCATCCATCTCTTTATCCTCGGCATCCTCTAACTTGGAATTGTTGAGAGCCCCTAGGCTTGCACACTCATCAACCAACATTGCAGATTCCAAGCATTCTACGTCTTTTACATCTTTGTTTTCTGGGCTAGCATTGTCCTCGATCTTGGAGTCTTTAGCAATTTCCATAACCATGTTCTCTTCATTTAGCATCTTAGTTTCTGACATCCCACTAACTATATCTGCCACAACCTCATCCCTGTCATGCGGGCTATGAAAATGCTCATTCACCGACTCATCAGACTTCGGAACATTACCATTTTCCCCGTCGCCTTTCTCGTCCACTATTTTAGCCTCAGTATGTTCACTATGCTCAAAACTTACATCAACATGCTCATCATCTGTGTTTTTCTCTAAATTCGGTCCGTTTAAGACACTAGGGCCCACATTCGCATCCTCTGGCAATTTACCTCCAGAAGCCAGAGTCGCATCATCGTCTACTTCTTTCACTTCCTCAGTCTTGCAACACGCATCTGTATCAACAATTTCCACACCAGCGTTAAATTCGCTAATATTTTCCTGTCTACCAACAACAATGGCGTCTTCAATTTGTTCCGCTGTCATCGACACCTCTGTTCTAACTTCAACCACTGGTATCTCCTCTTTATCTAAAATATCAACATGTCCCTCCACCACGCTTGTTGGATTTTCAGAAACTGCAAGCTGCAAACTCTGTGCTTCGACTTTATCACCCTTTGCCTCTCTCCCTTCATCAACTAACTCGTCTCTCCTTCCTTGACTCCTTCAATTTCAGATACACCTTCAACTTCTACCCATCATTATCACCCATAGGCATCTCAGTAAACTCTTGTCCATCAACCATATCCTTCATCTCCTCCACTTTTTCAATTGAATTAATTTCGCAGCTTGGTCTATTTTCACATCTATCGTCTCCGTAATAGTTGTCGTCACAGTCTCAAATTCCACTTTCTCAATTGCACCGCCTCGACTCAGTTCTTTATCTTCAGTCTCGGCGTGTGAATCCTCGCTTTCTGCCACAATCATTTCAGTCCCCACAACATCCGCTACCAAGGCCTCTTCAGTCGTTTGATCATCCAAATTGTCGACTTCTCCACCTTCCCCATCTACAACTTTATTCACAGACGAAACAGTTTGATCTACAGCATCGGCAGCGTCTTTAACACCTTCGGCGTCCGATTCGTCCAATTTCTGCAACGCCTCGGCGTTGGCTCCAGAAATTTCGTCGCCGGCCTCCGATTTAATAACGTTCGATAAGCTCTCCACGTCTTCTTCCATGATTATCCAACCGTATTCCTCGTCAAAACCCTAACCCTAGGTTCTTATCGGTGGTTCAGCTTCCGACATGTAATGTCTCGATTGAGTGTGCCGAGAGCTGTTGAACAATCTCTCGATTGGATTGTTTAGCTCTCAAGAGGAACTGTTAAGATTTAGGTGTGATATTAAGTGATGATATATTTTCTATTCTGTATTTTTTCCGAAGAGAGAACGACGATGGTGATTTTGATCGAAGGGTTTCAATGGTTATTGTTAATGGGCTTAAGCTTATAAAGCTACACCTTGGGCCGGGTATGTTATGGGCTCGGTTTTTCATGAAATTCAGCGTCGAATGGTTTAAAATTTTTTTAATTTTTGATCATGAAATGCTGGTATATTTAGTTTGGCTTAATTATCTTTTTAGTGATGTATGTTGACTAGGTGTCATTTTCAGGACACTTAATTTAAGGTGGCAATTTAGTCTATAGTAACAAGTTTTTGCATTTAAGCACTTACGTTATGTTGCAATTTAGTCCTCTAAGGCTGCGTTTATTAGATTACCAGATTATATAATATAAATAAGGTGTAATGTGTGGCTATTTAGGTCCTTAATCCTGTTATTATAGATCAACTTACTATATAAAGTCAGACTTTATTGGGCTTATTAATATTGGGCAATAATTTAAGTCATATAGGGCTTTATATATCTATTGTAACCAACGGGGCGTAAATCAAATTAAAGCAATTTTACTACAATTAAACTTAGAAATCTAATTTCAGTCCGAATTTATACACGAAGAGACTATTGGCTAAATTTATTTTCTCCATCATCCATCCAATTAAGCCCCACCTAATAGTCCAAGTAATCATATGTAAAGTTATGTGTATAAATTCGAGCTGAAATGAGATTTCCTGACTTTAATTGTTCTAAGTTACTTTACTTTTGATACTTAAAAAACTAAAACTTTGATCTTTTTACTTCAATTAAGCTCCTTTTTTGTTTTCACATCTGATTTGAAGGTCCCCAAATTGCTTCATTTTTATACTTTTAGGACTAAAATTGCTACCAACATCTTAGATGTCCTTAAATTGCTACAATTTTGGTACTTACACTAAAAAATCGTCGCCCTTCATTTGAGTGTCCTTAGAACCCAGCCTACTCAAACATACATAACTAAAAATATAATTAAGCCTATTTAGTTTTATATAAACAAGGATTTATATATAACGATTCAAAACTTCATAACGACATTTTAATGAAAAGAGCAACCACGCAAACGAAAGTCTGTCTTGTAATAGTGGCATTCATTTCTTCTTCAGCTCTGCAATCAAAAGCATGTAAAATATCTACAGCAAGTTTCTTCAATTCAATGGGCTGCTACTTCTGCCTAAATATCTAGCTGAATTTTTTTTACTGTTTGACAACGCCGAAGTTCTTGATCGAGTACACTTCAGGCCACGAATCAATCAATTGTTCATCGATAAAAAGCCTCAGCTCAGCTGCAAATGAAAAAGAACAATAACTCATAAATTAACAAGACAGAAGAAATAGTAATCGTCGAGCTTGTTATTACATGGTGTTTTATTACAACCCTCGAAGTATTCGTAGAAACAAATCAATACCTTTTTTTCCCTCACTTGTCATGATCTCTTTCGAAGTATCCATCGGGCACCGCACTCTCGGGTTCGTGGTTGTTCTCAGCCAAAGCGTTCTCTCGTCCCTTTTAGAGAACACACAAAAAAAAGACGTGTATATAAAACATACAAACGCGAAATAGATTATAAAAGAAAAAGAAAAAGAGAAGATGAAGAAGGAAGAAACCTGTATATGCGGAGCTTGTTCGTGTATCCTCTGAGGCCGAGCATTTAGATCGATCAAATTATTCTCCATTTTATCGTCCTTATCGATTTCATTACCGTTATCATTTGGGATACTGTGGTTTCTCTGATTCTCCATAGCTCCAACGTAGATATATGAGCCCTTTCCCTCTTAGAAACTTCACTATTGTTGTTGACCCTTTGTGATCCCGCCTCGTCTAAGCTTCCCACTTTGTCTGTAGGAAACTAGACGAAAAGGACACAGTTTGTAAGAAACAGACAAACATTATATATAGTTCATTCCTATTGGCGAGCAATAGTCCAGCAAATAGGTTCCGAGCTGATTTCAAATCACATATAATACAGTACAAATCAAATATAATACAGTTAAGATTTTAGCTAAATCTAGCAGCACCTTTCAATGTAGTTTATGATTAGGGGAATAAATCTGAACCACTGGTTAAACCTAATAAAGCTATTGGAGTATCAGTGGCATCAATAGCTCTTACTATATCTGGGATTTATTTGACTCGTTCTTCAGTTCTGTTCGTGGTGATGATATAGATCATCCAATGGTTACATATTTAAGAACAAGGAAAGACATGAACATATAATCTATGAGCTCTTTCTTTTTTTTTTTTTTACCTCTACTCTTTGCCTGAGCAGGAGATATCTTCCGTGTGTTCTTTTACCACCGACGTGTACGATCATATCGCATTGGAGACAAAGGGAAGTTCCATCAATTTCGCAGTAGAAAAAAGCTGCACACGAATTTTTTTTTTTTCAGGAAAAGCGGAAAATTAATGAGGGAAGATTACGAAAGGCTCAGTTATACGTAATATTACCAGGTGCATTCTCGCATATGTCACAGCGAGAGACTCCACTTGGCTCCCCTAGTCCTACTCTTATATGTCTACTCGCTAGTTTGTTACACATATGGACCTGAAAGATTCAAACACGAACACATATATAACATCTCCAAAACAGTAATGTTTCAGACAATGTAAGTTTTTTTTTTTTCCGAATAATACAAACTTCGAATGTTCAAACTGTCTTAAAATTGACAATCGAAATGACGCGCGCGAAATAAAATCACAATCCAATCGCCCGAAATGATGGAGAAAGAGATATATCAAATTATCCAATACGTCCATCACTGATATACAAAACTCCTCAATTTATTTAGCAAAACACAGAGGCAAAATCGATCAAGTAGTTAAATATCGATTGCTACGCACAAAGTATGAACATGGAAACAAGGAAGATAAATTTTTCTTACATCAACACATAGAACAGCAGACAACACACAAATAGACTTACGTCGAACATACAAATTACCCAGAATATGCGTATAATAATATGTAATAGAAAGTAGCAAACGAACCTTATCATCACAAGCACGACACAGCGCCGCCTCGTCCGCCGCACAGAAGACAATCGCAGCCGCCGTCTCACAAGCATCACACAGTATCCTCATCCCCTCTCCCTCCTTCTCTCGAATTCAATCAGTCACGAATTTATACGAACACCTAACAGGAACCACAAACAATCCTTACAGCTCAAGATATTTGAACAAACAAACAAAAAAAAAAGGATGTTGCCGTCTGTGAAAGCGAGATTCTGGGATGTGTGGGACTCTTATCGCATAATCAATCCGTGGTTGATTTACAGACGAAATATAGGGTGCAGTGACCAATCGGAAGTGGGGCTGTGCTAAGGTGCGGTGGGGAGCAGAGCATAGCAGAAAATGGAGTTTGTGCGTGTGTGGAATGCAGGTGTATGGTCGTTCGGACGACACGTGTCTTCGTATGATTGGATTCAAATATCTTTTATATTTAGTAGTATCAGATGACGAATCGAATACACACGCGTAATAGAACCACGAGATTCTAATTTCTAATAATGTAAAATAAGAAAATTTGTCAATGAACAATTCAATTCAAAAATGAGTTCATATGTATTTTCAGAAAACTTCCAACTATTAAGTGATCCCATTGCGAAACACAGATAATCCATAAGTAATTTATGCGCACTTTGTGCATCTGCTTAAATGTGGTTGTGTTATTTTTAATTTTTTGATAATGATTTTATTTTTTAGTAATGTAATATAATCTTTAAATATATAAACAAAATAATGTGTAAGGACGTAGTAGCTAAAATAGAGGGGATTAAATATGATAATTATTTAGTAAATAAATTATAAATGAAGGGGTAAATTTTGGCTGACCAAAGTGGCAGCTTATAGCCATACCTCCACATTAATATAATAGAATAGATGACTAGATGTAATCCTTTTAAAAAAATAATAATAATAATAATAATTTATATAATAATAATAATTCGTACTATTTGCACACTCAAATTTGTGTTGTAATATAAACTAGTATTTCTGGCACACCCTACGTGTGCGCAATAAAATAAAGTTATTATTATTAAATATTTTTAATAAGTAATGTAATAAAAATAAAATTTGTTAGCTATTATGCGGTTATGGAAGGTACGCGATTTAATAAGTTTTTTTATTTTTTTAATGTATCTATAAAAAATCTGATTGGTCAATTGATACAGAATAGATATATTATATCAAATTTATTTTAATTTAAAAATATTACTTGAAATTATAATTCAGAATTCGAACTATGTATGTATATAAATATAAAATTAAAGGTATAAGAATTAACTAAAAGTAGTAATTAGATATAAAGGGTTATTTCTTGAATTTTTTATTAATTTTTGTGAAATTAACAGACCAAGGGCAGTTTATAGCCACCATCCTCACCCTTAATAAAATAGAGATAATAATGGTAATATTGACAATAAAATTTGGGCCAAATTGGGGATTAATAGCCGAAGCCAATTAGTGGAATATAGTATTATAATATTAATAATAAGTCGAATCAAAAAGATCATGTATACTAATATTATGAAGCACACTCGAATGCGTGTGCCCAATTCATAAGTACATACTCTTATTATAGTTAAAAAATATAATACATGATTTATGATTAATTGTAAACGAAATATATTGAAATTGTATTAGAAAAATAATTTTTAAGGATTTGAATAAAATAAAATAAAAATTAAGGGATTAGATGTTCTCCCATTAATAAAATAGATAGATGACAATAAGATTAAGATATATACATGTTTAGGTGAAAGTTTTG
>JAPQWV010003162.1:0-44825 GCA_027422505.1 Craterostigma plantagineum
CCCAACCGAACCGCCTCTACGTCCACTCGGAACTTCCCACGGCGCAACGTCGAACGAAGCCTCGCTCCTCGCCAAGGGATACCCTCAACGAACCATCTTCGACGACATCTCCGACTCCAACCTCTCCTTCGGATACTACCAAAACATTCCCGCAGGGTTTGTTCTACCGAAACCTAAGGAAGCTCAAATACCTCCTCAATTCCACCCCTACGAACTCTCCTTCAAAAACGACGCCCAAGAAGGGAAGCTCCCGAACTACGCGGTGATCGAACAGAGGTATTTGGACTCCAAGCTCGAGCCCGCCAACGACGACCATCCCTCGCACGACGTCTACGAGGGCCAAAAGTTTGTGAAGGAGTGTACGAGACCTCTGAGGATAGTCCTCAGTGGACGAGACGCTCCTACTGATTACTTACGACGAGCACGGCGGTTCTACGACCACGTGCCTACACCTAATAAGGACGTGCCGAGCCCAGACGGGATCGTCGGGCCGGAGCCTTTTAACTTCGAGTTCGATAGGTTGGGGTTAGGGTCCCCACCATTGCCGTCTCGCCTTGGATAAAGAAGGGTACAGGTAATTTTGTCGAACACGCGAAATGCTTTGATTTGTTTTTTTTCCCTAGATTATCCACTCATTCGGTTATGGGCTTACACCGCACACTCCTAGATGAGACTATTCTCCAGGGCATCGTGGGAATATGCCCGGTTACTCACGTAATACAATAGTAGTCATGGGGTTTGAACACATGACCTAATGGATAGAATAAAATCCCTCAAGTCATTAGACCAACCCCATGAGGAGTGTTCTTATAATCCTTTTGAAAACTAGTAAAATATTGTCCTGTTTTTTTTTTTTTTTTTTTTGGTCGATTATGATGGTAACCTACGACAGTTGTTCATGGCCCAATGGGCTCGCCTACTCCGTCGTCTGAATACGAGCACTCTTCGATCCCGGCAACTACGAGGAAGATTTCGACCTCAAAAACCCACCTTTGACTAAGAGAGAAGAATGGGCTGGCACATTCGAAGGCCTCTTCCAAGTTCTTAACGAGCCAAGAACGGATTGCCCAGTAAGATGATTTTATATGTTACGCCATATTTATTTTTTCTTCTGCTATTCTTATTTTGTTTCTAACATTCTTTGCGATGCATGGCAGCCCAATTACCAGATCCAGTAAAATAAGGGAAACGGAGGCAAACGAAGATGCTATAGTGAGCGAGTTTCAACAAGAGCTTGTACAGCTTGCTGCGGTTTTGAAAGGAGACAATGTCCTGACGAGTTTTCCTGGGACGATTGCAAAGAATGAGTGTAGGCAAGCGAAGGAATACATGGGAATTGCTGTGAAGAGCTTCTTCGAAGCTGGTTTTGCGCTAGGAAATGGGGGTGGATGAGGAAACAAATCGTGCAGATGAGGCCTTCCCTTTCTACAAGATCATAGCAGCTTTTTAAAATACATATTAAGAGTTGTGGTACTCTTAAAAGAACATCCACATATAGGTCAATATACATGCTTTAATTGTTTGTCCCTCTTGTGCGTGCTATTAAGTGTAATGTAACAAGAGAAAAACGGCCACCCTTTTAAGAAGAGTAAACGATTACAAGTTAGTAGCTGTATTGTTATTCAAAAGGTTCCATGTCATTCCCCAAGTCTTGTCGATAGTTAAGCAGAATGGCAACCAAGTAAGAGAAGAACTAAGAAGGAGCAAAAGAGGGAGGGATAATCGGAGAAGGAAATCGTACAAGGCACAAGAGAGAAGCTAAATTGTACATACAAAGCAGCGATGAGCTTCAGGAATATTAAGCCCATCTTTCCTCTGCGGTCCAACCAAGCATGCTCAAGGTTCCGCTTAACTAAGGAGAAAGGTAAGATATTAAGCTGACATGCATTTCACGTTTGAATGGAAGATTTCTCTTCATACGGTCATCTTGAGTAAGATTACACGAGGATCACATTGAAGAACAACATTTCAAACTCTGAAAAACCTCGAGATCAGCTACCGCGAACGAAAGTGAATAAGTCAAAGCTCAGACAATCTTAAGTAGCATACTAAGAAGAGCTTGAGTTCTGCAAGTCCAACGTCGTTATAAGTAGTTCAGGATGTGAAATTCCAAGGAGAGTAAATGTAGTTGGAGTGACCGACTTTAAAACATCGAGCGTGTGATGCTAGAAATCTACATGGACGACAACGGTGTTGTAAATCGAAGTCTTCTAGCGTGCGCAGAAAAATACGAGACGAAGGATGAGTTAGAGCCGGGAAAAGGAACAAGTCTTCTGAATTGATACAAATCTACACACACACACACACACAAGTCACTGACAGATTGGAAACCGGTATTAGTTCAACCGAACAGATACTAACGCAGACCGAAAGCGCACAAAGTATTTATTCATAGGAGGACACGCAATTGAGGTTTCAGAAAAAAATGAAGACGGGAAAGAGTTGAGAGTATTTTTGTTCGTACACTACGCATATGACATTTCTAAGCATGGCTCCGCCCAATAAAAATCTTACACACATCATAGCCCACATAACTTGAACGTGGAAATTGTCCGTGCTCATCAAACTCTCCGAGAGTTGAGATTCTTCAGCAAAAGTACCTTCACTTGCAGCTCTTCATTCCCATTAACATGCTGTGCATCTGCCAGTTCTTTAGCACAACTGACAGCAACTATCAGGACAATACTTTCAATTCTATCGATTGATCGTATTCTCAACGTCCAACGACATCTCTTCCAAGCTATCCAAATTCACCGGAACCAGGCTTTCAAGCAAGAAAATAGTAGTTTGTCTGCTTTCTAATCTTCGAAGCGAACAACAATCATAGAGCTGCAACAACTTTTAACTTGACGAATCGTCCCTCTTCGAGTGTCCACTCACTACCCTCGCCGTCGCACAGTTTAGCACTTCGAGCAGCGGCAGCGAACCGAACTTGTCCCATAACATCGTCGAAGCAAAAGTTCCTCATATCCAACTTCTTGAGCGAACTTGGTAGGTTGAGGTTTTTCAGCATGTGAGACGGTTGCACGTTCTTCAGGTCTAAAAGCCCGAAAAGATTCGAGATTTTGCAAGCGTTCGACGTTGTTGAGAGTGTAACCCCTTCGTCGAATCCCTTGAGCCCTTCAATGTAGCGCACGGCAATTTCTTGACGTTTGGCATCCTCTCCACCACATCTTCGCAGAAACTGAAATTGATTACCGTCTTAGCCGATTGCAAGTTTCTTCATAACAACGGTACTTTCACTCGGTGGGTCGAGAATGAGGTAGTTTATCTTGATGCGCCGAAGACGAGGCATTTCCCAAATGTCGGGTTGCGTCTTTTCCAATGTAGGAGCTACGAACATATACTGTAGATTCCACGGGTGAAATATTGCCCGACGAAGGTAAGCATCCCAATTCCTTTCGGGCATTCGACGTATCGCCAACTAACCGAAAATTCTCGACTTCAGACTTGGGCAGGATGGACGTTTTTTAATTCAGTAGCTGGAGCCAACACTCTCACAAACTTGTTTTCTAACACGGGCATAATCCATCAATGACGAACTTGCGGAGAAGATCTTGCGATTTCAGGACATCCGCGATGGCGTAGGATAATCCTTCTTCGACGAAGATGAACTTGGATGGAGCGACTATTCGCCGTCGTCCGTTTCTTTAGCTTTCCCAGATCGCCGAGCTTTCGCACTACGCAAAGAAAATCCTTCTTGGAAGCTTCTGTTATGCATAAATCCCTCACGAGATCGTGCATCTTACATCGCTTTATTTTTCCTCCTGAGAAGGTGGTGCTAAGATGAGATTTCTAGCAACAAGATCATTGAGATACTCTTCACCACCTCTTCAAGCTCTTGCCTTTAATGGGTTTCAGAAATCCTTCGGCCACCCTAACCTGACAAGCCTTGAAACTAGATCACTTTGTCTTCGGGGAATACTGCCATATAAAGGAAGCAAGGTTTCAAATGTAGAGGTAAGTTTGTGTAGCTCAAGGATAATATCTTGCGACAACTTTGGCCGGCGTTCGAATTCATAAACGATCTTAAATTTCGCGCAATAGATCCCCAATACTCTCGCGTTCTCGGAGACTTTGCAAGATGGCCTCCAATGACACCAATAGAGAGAGAAGTCCTCCGCAGTTTTTTTCGATACCTGCTTCCCAACAGCCTCGAGCTCGGGAGGGCAACCATCTCGTCGTTCGAACACGGTTTTTGCAAAACAAATTCCAACTCTTGGCCTCGTCTAACAAATTCACAACAAAAGTATAAGAGCCGTCGATTTTCAACTCCCTGGTTGTTATCAGTATTCCGCTACCACTGCTATCGGGAAGAAGAATCTCAGAATCTCCCATACCTTGACGTCCCATACGTCGTCCAGTACGATCAAATACTTCCTACCGTACAAAGACTTGTACAATGTTTTCACCCAACTTGTGCTCGCTCTCACGGCTTAAGCTCTCCATGCTATTACGACCGTCTAGACACAAAGAAGTTCTAGGAGGATGTTTTTCGTGTTGTAGTCCTTGGATACCGAGGCCCAAGCACCATATCGAACTTATCCTTGGTGTATTTATCCGTGTAAACCTTACGAGCAAGTGTTGTCTTACCGATTCCACCCATGCCTGATATTGAGACGATCTTACGACTTGACTTTGTCACAGGCGAGAGTATGCCTTTGATTTTGTTTGCCGAAGCCTCAATACCACCACATTGTTCTCCTCAGAAGGCACTGCTGCGAGGAGATGTTTTGCAGGCACAGTTTTGTTGTTTAGGTTCTTTGTTGTTTCTTGGAGTTTGCCGCTTCATTTCCACATTCAGAAGAAGGTTCTTGACAAAATCAAAGCGTTCATGTATCTCTCTTTGAAGACTGTCATGGAAGTCCACTTCATCGCAGACCCCATCAGCTATGTGGGCCTTGATAAAGTCTTGTGATTGGCGTGCTGCATCGACGATTCGAATCATCAGTTCCTTATCAATAATGGTTTTTGCCACCTTCGAGATGTCCTTGCAAGAAACGGATCTTTGAGCCAAGACAATCGGCTTGTCTCCTGTGAAATTTGTTAAGAGGGTGTTCGCGAAACTGCTTTATCGTATTCGCTGCAGGAGTAAGAGCTGAATAAGCTGTTGCCAGATTTTTTTTGACACCAAAAGGGAAAAAAAAAATGAAATGAGTCATTGAGAGAAATATCAAGAACTGATGATCAAGCAATATTTAGTAATTGCTGCTATCTCTTCACCAGAAAGAGTATTACAAATGTTAAACAGCTGCCTTTAGGCTGAAAAACTATCATCAGCTTCAAAATTAAGTAAAAAGAACTAAGGGTGAACATGGAGGCGGCATTAACACAAAAAGGGTTAATTTTTTGGGACAAAATCACGAGTTCAAGTATAATGTCTTTAAATTGCTTAATTTAAAAGTTCCAACCACTAAATTTGACGTCCCTACAATACCACCTCTATTACGGGACTAAAAGTTGAAGCTACACACAAATGAAAGCGTAACTGTTGGGTACAATCTCAAGTGTCCCACACCGAGAGAATGAAAGAAATCCAAGTGGTTTATAAGCTTGTGGGTTCACTCCCTCTATTGCCAATTGGTTTTAGAGAGGAACCCCACAAGCTTATACCGGGTTTGAGTTTGGGCTGGAATTGGGTCTGAAAAAATCCCTACATGGTGCGGCGAGCGTGGACGAAGGCGTGAGGGTGCCTGCAGACGGGAAAAAATTCTAGCCCTGGTACGGTGTGGGTGGTGTGTCGTCCCGGCCCCTTGTGAGGACATTGGTGAATCTGCGGGGAGAAGCGCTTGGGTGCAGTGATTGCAGAGAAGCGTTTGGTGCAGATAATCGTCGAAGGGGAGGCCCGTTTGTGTGGGTCTTGAGTTTGAGGGGAGGATTGTTGGGTACAATCTCAAGTGTCCCACACCGAGAGAATGAAAGAAATCCAAGTGGTTTATAAGCTTGTGGGTTCACTCCCTCTATTGCCAATTGGTTTTAGAGAGGAACCCCACAAGCTTATACCGGGTTGAGTTTGGGCTGGAATTGGGTCTAAAAAATCCCTACATTGTTGGGTACAATCTCAAGTGTCCCACACCGAGAGAATGAAAGAAATCCAAGTGGTTTTAAGCTTGTGGGTTCACTCCCTCTATTGCCAATTGGTTTTAGAGAGGAACCCCACAAGCTTATACCGGTTGAGTTTGGGCTGGAATTGGGTCTGAAAAAAATCCCTACATGGTTGCGGCGAGCGTGACGAAGGCGTGAGGGTGCCTGCAGACGGGAAAAAATTCTAGCCCGGTACGGTGTGGGTGGTGTGTCCCCGGCCCTTGTGAGGACGATTGGTGAATCTGCGGGGAGAAGCGCTTGGGTGCAGTGATTGCAGAGAAGCTTTTGGTGCAGATAACTCGAAGGGGAGACCCGTTGTGTGGTCTTGAGTTTGAGGGGAGGATTGTTGGGTACAATCTCAAGTGTCCCACACCGAGAGAATGAAAGAAATCAAGTGGTTTATAAGCTTGTGGGTTCACTCCCTCTATTGCCAATGGTTTTAGAGAGGAACCCACAAGCTTATACCGGTTGAGTTTGGGCTGGAATTGGTCTGAAAAAATCCCTACAGTAACAATCCCAAATCGATGCCACTAAAAAACCATCTAACAAAAGATGCTCAGTACCACTGGTCCAGTTTTATTTCTAAGTTAGAAGTGATAAAAATATTAACCTTTGGTAATGTAACTAACAATATCAATGAAAGCAATCAGCTCTTATGAGTGAGCTTAATCAAGGGCAAGTGTGGCTGACTTACCCCCCGCCGAAGCCTCGCGAGTGAGCTTATTATCCGATGCCGAATCCTTGTGAGTGAGCTTACCAATTATCTCTTTGATATCAACCTCGTGTTCTTCTCTGATGGGAGAGGTTGTGATTATTGCTGCTTTGACTTATTATTTCCTTGATGTCTTTCTCAATGAGTTCCACGTCTTGTATCACTCTTTCAATACTGAGATGAAAGTCAACTTCACTGCGAGCTCGCCGCGTTATGCAAGTCTCAATAAGGTCTTCTGCAGCGTGCGCTGCACCAGCGATTTCATCCTCCAATTGGGCATTGATGGCGGCGTTGTGGTGATGGCCTTCAAGAAATTCTTGAAAGAAGGAGATTTTCGATTTGAGAGAGTTGACTTGTTCCTCATCGATTCTGATGGGAGGGCAAGGATTTCGCGGAGATCGGCTATCAGATGCATGAGAGAGTTGAAAGCTGCATAAGCTGTCTCCATTTTTTCGAAGCCCTTCTTCAAAGAAAAAAGAGAAAGGAGAAAATATTAAGGAGTATTTATTTGTTTAGAGCAGATCGATAGAACATTTCAATTTTTAAGTTTTAAATGTCTCGCAAGGCAAGGCTGCCTCTAGCTAGCCTAGCAAGCAAGACTTTGAGATGCAAATACAAGTTGACTATTTGTGTTCCGCACAGACTGGCTTTGGAGGCGTTTGTTTGTTTATCATTTCTTTTTCCCACGCTCAAATTTTTTATGCAGTATGAAGAAGGGATGAACAAGACATTTTTTTACGGACGTTGCTCGATTATATGATTTTAAGTATGGCCAATCGCATATTGACAAGTATCAGTTTTTCCATCCAAATTGACGGAGATTAAACGGTGGTTCAAAATCGGCAACATCGGGACTAAATTGGTCCACGGCGAAACATCGAGTTATTAAATTGGTTCATATGGTAAACATCGGGGACCGTGTTGAGTTTTCTCATTAAATTTAGTTTACAACTATCATTTCTTTGATTTTAAGTGTTACTTTACTAGGAAACACATTTTCGAAAAACACTATATTACTAGATTTAGTGGTCATACCTTACAGGAATCATGTTATATGATATGCGTATAAAAGTTGGATCTTTGACTTCTTATTGACAAGTCTTGTTGTCAATCGTGACACCTCAGCTTTTGAAAAAATAATGACCATTTTTAGTGTGGCATGTGTAAGTGAAATTACATGGATTGCAAAAATAGTAGTAAAAAGCAAACACACGTTGAATTGATCTCATTTAATAGACACTGAACAGTCTTGCAAAATAATGTCTGTTCAGCTCCAGATTTTGGCCTTTTCTTTTCACGTGGTCGTTCATATAGTTATCAATTTGAGACAATTGCATGAAGCTTGACACACATAACTGTTACATCTATCGTGATCGTTAAACTTCCACTTTACACTCCACCACCCGAACAGAGCCTCCGTTGGATTGACTTATTGTGATAATTGAAGGAAGTTTGGAGTGAAATCCACCATCAACTATTGCTCAATCGATCCCAGTTTTACGCTGTGTACACTCAGAAGCATCGTAACGCAGTTTAATGGAGGATATAGCGAATTTGAATGCGTACCTCCTCATCGTTAAGTCGAGCTACGCGCGCACCATAATTCCTACCTCATTACCTTCGACGATCGTCAAGGTTGTTTCAGCTAATTCTTTTTCAGTGTTTACAGATCTTGATGCCTTTATCGGTTTCGTGATCCATGTTAGCTGATGTTCTGTTGCGCCTATGATAAGTGTGTGGCTTGATTTGTAGTTTTTGTGTTCCGTTGTTTTTCGTTTGGATGTATGGAACGTATTGTAAGATTAGGGCATTAGGCGAGAGAACTTTAAGCACTTGCGTCATGTCATCTCATTTTTTTCTTTTTGTCAGTTGATCTGACGCTCCATTCAGTTGGTGGACTTCGAAAGCTAAATTTACGTGTTTATTTGTGGAACCAGTATTAAAATTTGTTTCAGATTTGCGTTTCTTTGCTTGGTTGGATGATAATCACCATCGTTTTTCCTTTATTTTGGGTTCAATGCAGTGTGGCAAGTGGACATTGAATAGACTTTTCGGCAGATGCTTAACCTGTGCACGTCGTCAAAAGTTGTGTGGGTATTCAGCATTTGTTGATTATCCTTTTTATATTGATGTTTATCTTTGTAGCAAATTTTCTCTCATATAGTAAATAGCTAAGAATTTTCCTGAACGCATCCGTGATATTTATTGATTGTGGCAATGTGAGCAGATATCAGCGCACCAATATCCAAGCGCAACTCCCTTTTTTATCACTATGGAAGGTCGTTTCCCGTGTGAATCTCGGGCATTAGGTGGCATACGTATAAGAGTTATGCGCTGAAATTGGGGACGACTCGACGCCGGTGGTGGTGTTTCTGCACATATTCCTCGAGGTATGATAATGGATGAACAATCAATATTTTACGTAAAGCCAGTATGAGTTTTATTGGTATCAACACATTGTTATGCTCTCTGTGACTCTTCATAACATATCTCAAATTTCTAAAACCAAGTTTATGCGTAAATGGATGTGATTGTTTATGCAGGTGCAAGTGGAGTTGGAAAGGATGTTTGTGAATTTGTATGTATTTTATTCCCTCCTGCTAAAGCTGCTGGAAAATTCAAAGAAACTCAGAGAAACGAGCTTAATCTTAGCTTTAAGGTACGAATAGAATGCCGCTCATTTAAAATGTCTCATATTTATTTCATATTTATTTGATTGCTTGCAATCTCCATATTATCTGAATACACTGTGTGGTATTGCTTTCATTGTGATGATTAGGAGAAGCAACTAAGGGCTAATATAAGCCTACAGAAGCTTCAAGAGAGAGTCAAGTATCAGCAAGAAAAAGTGGGAGAGACGGTTAACTATCTATCTAAAACAGCAAATCATTTGATGTTCATGTTTTTCCTTTGATCTCTAAGCTTCTAATACATCTTTATGGCAGCAACTGAAGGGATTTTACTTGGTGATCTTTACAAAATGTTGCGAAAACAGCTGCGTCAACCGCAACATATGGGTCGAAAATGCAGATCATTGGGTCGCTGTGTTTCTTTAGATGTTCGAGGAACGCTTCCATCAGATGTGAGTATACAGTAATAAGCTCTTCTTCCTCGAATGATCATCAATGGTTTGTTTATGTAACTTATCATTATTGTTTCCTTTTTTTTTTTTTCTTTTCTCTTTAGGGAACAACCATTAGAGATACGATTCAATGGAGCTTAAAAGGGCAACAAAAATCTAGCAAAATGTTGACAAATGGCGGCGACGAAGAGGATGACGGCGAGAAGAAGTTATATCCATTTGATTTTTTGCGGTGGGCATTTCGGGTCCTTATGTGTTGTGCCGTGTAATAAAAAGTATGCTGCTTAGTAGAGATGATCTATGTATTGTATGTATGATATCGGTTAAACTATTACACTACCGTATATTGTGTTGTGTGGTGAGGTGTATCTGCATTTTGGGGGGTGAGGTGACATACGTATAAGAAGTTACGCGGTGGGGACGACTCGAGATGGTGGTGTTCTTACACATATTCCTCAAGGTATGATCTTTAGCAAGATATTCAGTTTTCCGTAATGGTAGCACCTTCCCATGAATTTCTTTAGTTTTTCGATGATCTTTCACTTTAGACCTCTTACTTTTCAGTGATCCTTCAAAAACTCAGTTCTTCCTCTAATTATGTCTCCTTTCGGCCGTCCTCTTTTATTAGTAGCCTTACGATACAATCTTTAAGTCACATTTATTCTCTTTTATGCTTAACCAGTTTTTGATATCATTCCCAAATAAGGGAGTTTCTCATTGTTACGGCCACTTGGAACGTTCTTTCATTCCTATCTTCTCAGTATGGAGATCGTGCAATAATAATTACAGTTCTTGGACTTGAGACGTTATAGACTTAGAATCCACCATTTTGAAGTCAAGAAATCAGCGGCCAGCGATGGATTTCTTCAATCCGACACCTTGTAATTCTTTGAAGGGACTCACACAGTAGTTTTTCCGTTTCCATTGTACTACACATGGAGTACATCGAGTTATCCAATCCACAAGCACATAGTTACGGCATGAAAATCGCTATTTTTCCATAATTCAGACGCGGTCTTTCTATCATCAAGCTCATCCTACTCGTAATCGGGATGTTCATGTAAAAAACTAACGACAATACGGCGTCAATTAAACCTGCATCTTTTGCTGTCATCTTTTTGTAATCGGCTCCTTGACTTTTTCTAGTTTTTCGTCCGTGTGGAACGGTAGTTGGAGTTTCAGTGGAAGCGTTGTCGAAGTCGATGCCGTATTAGTTTGCATGAATAACATCTTAAATTGTTACAGGAGATGAAGAATGCAGATAAGATACAAAGTATTTTGTCAAGGCTAGTTAGTATTCAATACTATCTCCTTAAGACGTTATTGCTCCGCGCTTGGTGCGATCGAATTCAATAGCCTCCCAAGATACAACAACAACACGTTTCGAAAACGAAAGCACTTTAAATTTCAAAATCGATGAATGTTGGGAAGCTTTGTTTGACTCACGAATACTTTTTTTTTTCGAAACGACAATAATGATACAGAGGTAAATAGCTGAAAGGTCATGTGGATACAAATCGGACATCGAGTTGGTATGAAATCTCTACTATCAGACAAGAAACTAAAAAGATTAAAAAAAAAACACCCGCCTAAAGAAACAAGATATAGAGCCCAAACAAGAAAAACTAAAACATATATCACAAATTGAATCTAAATCTATACGACTAAGGCTATTGCACCCAAAATTGTAACATCCTTCTCCTTTTTCCCCGTCTTCGACTTGAGAATTCCGTCTTCTTCAGGAACAACACTCCCAAAAAAGGGAACGAAACTCCACAAGTAGAGAAGGAACACATACGAGAGGAGACAAAAGCTCTCAACGGGACTACTTGAATTGCTACGTTTATGAAAAAATGATAAACCTTAAATTTGTTTTCAGCTAGCGTTTGGTGTAATAAACGTGGAAGTTGTTCGTCTTTCTCAATTCCTTGGAGATGCTAGATTCGCTGGACAACCATACGTGCACCTGTGTGCGATCCATAAAACTTGCAATTTGTTCAGCTGAGAAGACAACTATTTGCGGACAATGATGCACTTCAAGCGATTTCAGTCTGTCATAACTGAAGCCGAAAGAACCCAAGCGATCCATGTGCTCAAGGACCAATCTTTCTAAACGTGGAAAACAGTGACCTGATGGTAGGCTTTGGAGAGAAGCACAATAAGACAGTTTCAAGAATCTTAAGCTGACGAAAAATTCTCCACCGTCGTCGATCTTCCATTCTCTCCCCTCGCAATGGCACAGTTTAAGAACTTCCAGCAGCGGCAACGGACCTATCTTATTCGTCACATCTTCCCAACGAAGGTGGCTGAAGTTCAGCTCCCTCAGCGAATTTGGAAAGGCGAGATTTCGAAGTATATGAGAGGCCGTACGCGCCGAAGGTCAAAGGAGCAAACAAGCGATTCCAGCTTTTCCAGACGACTGATGCTGTTGAGAGGTTCGTCAGGCACGACGGCGAGTTGGTCGTCATCGTCGTCGTAGCGCACCTTCAATTTCTTGATGTTTGGGATCCTCTCGACCGCCTCTTCGTTAAAGTTGAAGTTGAATATCGTCTGAGCAGATTGCAGGTTCTTCAGAATCGTAATATCGTCGTCGTTGGTATTTTTAGGATGATAAGAGAGAGTGAGCTCTCTTACGCAGACGTCCCTGAGCTGAGGCATTTTCCAGATCTCGAGCGGTGCTTCTCTACCTATTCTGATATTAACGAACAAGTATTGAAGATTCCATCGAAGGGTAAAGGTCGAAGGACGGTAAACGTCCTGAAAAAATGGTTTCGAAGGATCAAAGTAACGGATATTAGTCAGCTGGTCTGCGTCCAGCGTTTCGAGGAGAAAGGACGAAGATCCATCATGATCAAGTGGAGCCAACACTCGCAACAGCTTTTTATTCTTCAGCGAAGACAATTCCCCGTCGAATATCAGTGTACGGAGCCCCTGTGATCTCGATACGTTATAATATACGGCAGCGAATAACTATTTCCCTCTTCTAATTCCATGTGACGGCGCACGACCCTTCGTTCGTATTTAACGACCCTCAAGTCGTCTGCCTTCTTAGCTACGTAAAAGAACTTCTTCTTCGAAGCTTCTTTAATGCAGAAATCCCTCAAGAGATCGTGGATCTTGCATCTCTTTACTTTTCCCCTCGAGGACAGCTCGGAAGCTAGAACGAGGCTCCTACCGATGAGATCGTTAAGGTAGTCTCCGCAGCCTCTTCGATGCTCTTACCGTCTATCTGTTTAACAAATCCTTCGGCCGCCCACAACCTGATAAGCCTGGACGCTCGGATCTCTTTGTCTTCGGAGAGCATTGCCATGTACAGAAAACAAGGCTCAAGTGCACGGGCAAGTGGACGTAGCTCGTCGATAGTATTTCGAGGCAACGCCCGTCGTCTATCGAGTTGACGACCGAGCTCAAATTGTTCGAAATGTATTCCCAATACTCGCGCGTTTTCTGCGACTTTGCTAAGTGCCCCCCAATCACGACGATGGACAGAGGAAGTCCTCTGCAGTTGTCTACTATGCTCCTCCCGACATCCTCTAGCTCGGGAGGACAACAGCCGTCGCCTCGATCGTCGAACACTTTCTCGCAGAACAGTTCCCAACTCTCTCCATCGCCTAGCAAATCCACGCCGAAAGATCGCGAGCCGATCGAAGAAGCAACCGTCGATTCCCGAGTTGTTATAACTACCGTACTGCCGTAGGCAAAATTCGGAAAGAAGCAACGCAGTGCGTTCCACGCCTCGACGTCCCACAAGTCGTCGAGTACGACTAAGCACCTCTGATAAAGAAAATACTTGTACAGTATTCCGCCCAACTCGTCTTCGTCCTTCTGCCTCAACCGTTCCTTGCTTTCTTCAGAATCCAGCAGGCAGTGAAGAAGGTCAACGACGATATCTTTTCTGCTGTAGTCCTTAGATACGGATGCCCAAGCACGGGCTTCAAAGTGGCATGTAATAAGAGGATCGCTGTAAATGTAGTGGGCAAGCATCGTCTTACCAACTCCGCACATACCTGCTATTGAGATAATGTGTAGGCTGGTAGTGTTGGGCGAGATGAGGGCGTCTTTGATTTGCGATGCTATGCCTTTACGGCCAACCATGACGGTGTTGTAAGTTGCAGCAGAAGGTGAAGAAGAAGAAGAAGAAGAAGGTGAAGAAGATGGTGGGAGAGGCTGTTTGCCTCCTCGCTGATGATCGTTTTGCTTCATTTCACTCGCTAGGAGTTTCAGCCTTTCGATGGCTGTTTGAAGTGGTTCGTACAAGTTGTCCTCGTTTTCGTCATCTGCTATGTGAGTTTCGATGAGGTCTTCTGCAGCGTGTGCTGCATCGGCAAGACGAATCTCCAATCTGCGATCAATGGCGTGGTGATGATCTTCGAGGAATCTTGAAAGAAAGAGATGGTTGCATCGAGGGAGACCGCGTGTTCCTCGTCAAGTCGAATTGGAGGGTGTGGATGTTCGTGGATCTGAGTTATGAGGTTCATAAGAGAAGTAAAGCTGCGTAAGCTGTTGCCATTTTCCTCAAAAATGTTTCAAAGCTCTACAAGGACGGGTTTGTTTGGTGTGTGTGGAAAAGACTCTCAGAGATACAAAATTCTGTGTGCGAGATGAGCGGAGTCAATTTTGGACAGCTCTTTCGTGTATCTTGGACAGGCTGTATCTGTATCTCTACTCTATCTACTAAAGAAAGACGGCCAGATCTAAAACTATTTGCTATTTTCACTTATTTAATGAAGAATTTGTTGGATAAAGCATGGACTTTATTTCGGCCTGCGAATGTGAATGGTTTTGAAGGGAAATAAAAGTGGGCGTTGTGTCACATTGGAAAACAAGTCGTTTGATATGAATGCCGGACCAAAAGTAATGGGCCTGATCAACCAGCATTTTGCCCGGTTTTAAATTTTATTTCCCGATATTTAACATGGCTTGTGAAACTGGACTGTACTGACTAAGATCGGACTAAATTTGTCGCTATACGTGACCGGTTAGCTAGGCTGACCGGGAGCGACCGTTAAGATGCCTAAAAGTCCAATGGACAGTCATTTGAAATGGCCATTAAATTATTTGATTTAAAGCCATAAATGTCCAGTAATAAAGAGACTTTATGGCCATTAAGTTAATTGATTTAAAGGCATAATTAAGACACTTTTTAGCGGTTAATTTTTTCTTAAAATTTAGGATGATTCTCAATGGAGAAGAAAAGAGAAAAGAGAGACGAAAAATTCACAAGTCCTGTTTCATCTTATAGATTATCCATTTCTCTGTTGGTGTTGTTACGTACAAAACAAACACCAAGTTTTCGGAGTCTCCTGGGAAACAAACACTTGTGAAAAACCTGTAGCACAAACGAGAGGGAGCGAATTTGTTTTAAGGAAATTGTGTTAAACACAATCTTCGAAGTATGTTGTCCGAATGTAATCCCTCATATACGAATACAACAGAATTGTCGCATAAACTTCACGTTCTCAAACTCTCATCACGCTTTGGGCTTGGTGGTGCTTTATTTAAAAACCCGCAACACTAAAATAATGATTCAACTAAGCAATGCATGGATTAACCAATCGCTATCGCTACACGTCATCTACTTTGTATTTTGAGTTAATTGTATTTCAGGCCCACTTACAATATTTTCATTAGATTTTAGGACCCATTAACCTTTCAAAAAGAAATAAGGATCTATTTGAAGTTTGATTTTAGAGTTAAGGACCAATTTTGCAAAAATGACGCATTTGCCCCTGCCTGTGTGCGGAAATTACACAGAATTGCCATCGCCTTCTTCAACCATGAATAAGTGGTATACACTATACATGAAGTGGTACTGTAGACCCATGAAGTGGTACGGTGAACAGTGAAGTGGTACTGTAGACCCATGAAGTGGTACTGATGAACAGTGAAGTGGTACAATATTGTAGGCCCATGAAGTAGTATTGTTGACCAGAGAAGAACTGGTACGGGAGACCCATGAAGTGGTACTGTTGACACAGAGAAGTGGTACAGCATTTTGTAGGCACATGAAGTAGTATTATTGAACGGAGAAGTGTACAATAGAATTCTTTAGTGATTTTGCACAAGAAACACGTAAGAGTTCTTCTGTACCACTTCTCCGTTCAACAATACCACTTCATGGGCCTACAAAATGTTGTACCACTTCTCTGTGTCAACAGTACCACTTCATGGGTCTCCCGTACCACTTCTTCGCTAGTCAACAGTACCACTTCATGGGTCTACACTGTTTGTACCACTTCACTGTTCACCAGTACCACTTCATGGGTCTACAGTACCACTTCACTGTTCACCCGTACCACTTCATGGGTCTACAGTACCACTTCATGGATCTACAGTACCACTTCCTGTTATGTTGCGCTGGATACCACTTCATGCGCGCTGGATACCACTTCATAACTATTCTTTTATGAGGGTATTTTCGTCCAACAACCTTAATTCTAACTAAAATTCTGAAATGGGTCCTTCAAATTAATTTTTTTCTGACATGGTCCTTAATTCTATGTAAAATTTCAAATGGGGTCTGACAAGCAATCGCCCCTTGTATTTTATGTTAAAACAAATCTGATATGATAGGGTTGGGTTGACTCCATGATCTTTCTTCTCCGTTGCATTCCTAGGTGGGTAATGTGCTGGCCGGGCCAGAACCGGTTCGGCACTGTTCCGTTTCTGGTTCCGGATGAATTTTCTGGAGACCAAACCGAAACTGTGTGATGGATCCACGGCCTTAAGAATTCCGGGCCGGTTCGGCCCATTTGTTTTAAAATTTTTTTTCTGGACTTAAAAAAAATTCTGAAAATTTTATTCCAAGAAAAAAAAACACAAAAAAATTACAAAAAAGAAATACAAAGTAGTACTTAGAAATTACTATATATATATATATATATATATATAAATACAATTTATTCGTCTTGACTATTAATTAAAATTATGTTCGATGCCTCTTCGTCTTCGTCTGAACTTGAAGAATGGAACTCGTCGATGTTGTTCTCCCTTCGGTTCTGCGATTCGGCCAGAAACCAATCCTTCAATAATGTAAGCATTGAGAGGGAAGTCGGGTAAGACTCGCGCGTCGATCTCCGATAATTCAGCCGAATGTGGAGAAGGCGAACTCGAGGCGACACTACACACTTGCGCGGCTAAAACATCTCGAGCGATGGCCGATAACGTCGGATAAAGCGTCGTGTTCGACTTCCACCAAAAACATTGAAGTCTTCAGGAGTTTGAAAGTTGTGGCTCAAGTATAGTTGGATCTCGTTTGTGTTCGACCCCGACGCACGCGTTTTACTTTTTGTCTTTTGCGCCTTCAATCTTCGTAGTAGTCCTAGTGCACCGCCAAGTCCTTCCAGAGATCCAGCTTCGCTCGCTTGTATGGGCGGCTCAACGCTCTTTCCCTGCTCAAATGCATAAACACAAAAAAGTTCTTGGAGAGAATCGTTAATTGACGCCTTTTGGTCGTCAACGTTCTTTCCAAGAAACTGAGCGTAATACTTGAAAAGGATATCAAATGTGTCCGAACCACAACTTGGATCGAGTAAAACCGTCAAGCCGTGGACTATTGGGATTATTTTCCAATATTTCTTAAACTTCAGACGAAACCACCCAAATATGGACTACTTCGAAATTCAACGAACTTGTAAAGACTTGCCCAACCGCCGGTTAACCGTAACAGGCGGTTGGCAGCGGACTAACCGCCGTCTAACCGTCCGGGGGCGGTACGGTTAGCCGTCCCCGGTTGATGGTTAGCCTAACCGGCAATTAACTAACTGCCGGTTGCGGTTGACCGACGGTTAAAGCCGCAGGTTCGGCACTTATTTTTTTTGGTTGAAAATTCAGGTTTGAATAAATGTTCGGTATATTATTTGGTCGAATTTATGTATCGAAATGTAGTATATAATTTGTAAGACACTTATGAAAAAATGTATTACAACATTTTACGAAACAAATGTATTACAAATTTTAATTGAACTAATTACAATACAAAATTAAAACAAAATATGGTGAGAAGTTTTCTTTTCAGTCTCCGTCCGGTCCGATCTCCGCAAATCTTGAAGTACCGGACTTCAGCAAGTGCAGGCGAGGAAGCAGCGAATGATCTCTGGAGCCTTGACGAATCAATCAAGTATGATCCGTCAAAGCATCCCGAGATCACACGGTACTAAATCGCCTGCACTTACCGAAGCGGCGAAGCCCATCTTCTTCGAAATCTTCTTCCCTTTGAAAAAAATGCGTAAACATAAGTTAGATTAGATGTTTAAATAAAAAATGATAAAAATTAATCAAAGAGCTAATATTTACTTATTTTTTTCGGGCTTCGTAGTCGTTATCGGCTTGTGCAGATCTTGAAGTACCTAAATATAAGAATTTATTTGTTATTATAAACGTTAGAATTATTTGAAATTAAAAAGTTAATACCGCGAGAGATTGAGATTGAGATGGATACTTATCTTTTCAGGCTTCGTCGTCATAATATTGGCTTGTGCAAATCTTGAAGTACCTGAAAATGACAATTCATTAGTTAGCGATAAACATAACAATTATTTGTATTAAAAAATATAAGAGACGAATAATTATCTTTTTTTGAGCGTGTTTGTTGACGTGTAGTCCACGCCTCGCCGATCCCGAATGTCTCTACTCCTCGCTGCCGTCGTTGTCGCCGCTTGTCTCCATGCCGTGGTGTCATCGAAAACGTCGTCGGACGAGTCGCTGTTAAGGTCTTCTTGGGTGCGATACGAGAAGACATTGGTACTCGAGGTTGTCGACACCCAAGTTCGAACATTTTTCACTCAAGTCAAACCACCCATGCTAAAAGCATGCTCCACCGCGACGGTCAAAACCGGGACGACAAGGATCTCCCGAGCGATCCTTGCCAACGTTGGATACGTTGGTGACACCCTCGACCACCATCTAAGGACGTTGAACCTATCGTCGTCCTCGAACTCGAAAGTCGTCGACATAAAGTTATTGAGTTCTATGTAGGGGTTTTGGGAGGACCTTGGACGCATGTTTGCGTTGAGGATGTTGTAGTAGTCGGCTAATCGTGAAGATCGACTACTACTAGAACCCTTTTTCTTTTCACTGTTTCCTTAATTATATGCTTAATCTTGATATCTTCGGCTGGTATTGAAATGACTTCTTTTTCTTTTCACTGTTTCCTTAACTTCTATGTATATCTCTGATGGTTGAGATTAAGATACAAGAGCCACTTATTTATAGTTAATGAAGAGATGCTCAAGAAAAGTCATGCCTCTTCGAAACGGCATGTCTTTCAACATGTATGTCTCTTCATAAAGGGTGTAATTTTTATGAGAGTGAAAGGATGATAAAAAGTATACCCTAATCCTTAATATTTAACAACCATCATATTAAATATATATAATATAGAGTATTATACTACACGAGTTATTAATAATCTAACAATCTCCCACTTGACTCGTGTAATGTATTGATGATATAAAATACAAGTGTACACTATTATGAATCCATCAATCATTCATAATGAATTGAGATATTCGAGTTATAGCGGTCACTTGTTATTTAGTCACATGATTCCTTCTATGTATTAAATTAACTCAATCCGTGAGAACTATAATGAGGAATGGTTTTAAACATTTAACATTAATATTATTCACTAAAACAAAACTATATGTGTGTACTAATGTGAATAAAATATATAATATATATTCACAACAAAACTTTTAACTGTATTACAAGAGTCATAACAATAATATGAGCAAAATAACCATATACATCATAATGCTATTCTACCAGGGACTTGTCTGTAATACCCATCTGTTCGACATGGCCAATAAACGTCTTGGACGGTAATCCTTTAGTTAGTGGATCCGCTATCATCAAATTATTACTAATATACTCAATCGACATGGCCAATAAGTACTTTAAGTACTCCCTTCGAGTACTTGTCATTCTTTAAGTAGCATTTATAGATTGTTTTCCACTTTTTCCATGAAACTGCTCCTCTATCCATTAGAACACATAACCAAAAGTAGATTTCCTCGTATCTACGCATCTGCATAGTCTGAATCTGAGTATCCTTGCAGTTCAAGGTGATTTGACATCCTTTGTGAGCATGTTTGGTACGTCGTAGGTATCTGATTACTTTCTCGCAGCTTTCTAATGATCTATTCTGGGATTACTTTGATATCGACCCAGCATCCAACAGCAAAACTTACGTCCGACCATGTGCAAGTTTGGGCATACATCTCGCTTCCGACAACAGACACATACGGAATAGATATGCTGTCTTTCTTTCCAATTCATCTTAAGGACATTGCATTGTACTGAACTTATCTCCATTCCATATTGGAAATACACTTGAGTAACGTTTAACCATATGAATTCTCTCTAATATTTTATTAGTGTAAGCGTTTCGAGACAATCCTGAAATTCCATGTGATCTATCACGGATTATTCAATCCATACACATACGATGCTTCACCCATATCTTTATTTTCGAAATTCTTAGAGAAAAATTTCCTCACACCGTGTAACATGACTATACTATTTGCTGCAAGAAGAATATCATCGATATTATAAGACTAATACAATAAACTTGACAACACTAATCTTCATATTAATACACCAATATACTGTGTTTTCTATAAAACCGTATGACGTAATAATATTATTGAACTTACTACACCATTGTCGGGAACAATGGAGACAAAAAGTGTTAGGATATGCGGAAATCCTCGATAATTATTTGCTCGAAAAATGACGATAATAAATAAAAGAGACGAAAAATAAATTTGGACAGTGAACACGAGATTTACGTGGTTCGGTCAAATGACCTACGTCCACGGGCCGGAGGGTAGAACTTCTTTATTATGTGGAGTGATTACAGACACGTACATTGACGTGATATAAAAGCAGCTACAACAATATTATGAGTAGGCTACAGAAAATGATTAGAGACTAGAAGATCTGATGTGGTTGTTGTGTACTTTCCTTCTGCCTTGTATCAAGCATATTTATAGGCGAGCTAGACCTTCGATTTGCAGTGGGAATTGCAGAAATAAAATTTCTACTCCTTACTTTGAATACGGCGCCCCAAACATGAATAACAACTTTTCCTTTCTCCAACATTACTGCATACACGACTTCTCATCTTTGAATGGTCAAAGATGTCAAGCTCACCTAACAAAAAGTTGCATCTCGGAATATGGGGGACGGAAAAAGCCCTTATCCTCAACTTTGGGGCTAAAAATATCTTTGGGACGGAAAAGATAATTGATGGTCGTAGTAACATGAAGAGGTATAGAAACTTCTAAATCAAAAAATTGATAGAGTTGAGAAGGGACAGGTGGTGAGTACAACTCTAAGTAGTCTTAGACATTTTGTGAAACTATCGGCTTAAAGAGAAATTGGCGATTGAATTACACCGGAACAAAATGGTTTTGCCAACAAGAATAATAGTACTATTGTTGAAATGGCAAGATAAAAGAAAGATTGCTACCATTGACTTTTTGGGAAGAAACACATACATAGCATTGTTTTATTGAGCCGGTGTCCTACAGTTGGGTTGAGAAAATGAGGAAAAAATGATGCATAAATTCAACAGTGACATGTTGAAAAAATATGAGTAAATGATTTGCGCTTGTTATACTATTTCTTGGGGATTGAGATTGATCAGACAAGATGGTGTATTTCTCAAAAGATGTATGCTCGAGATACTCTTTCGAAGTTGAAAATGGAGGATTGTAATCAAGTTATGTCATCATTGTTGGTGAATGAGAAAATAGTGAAAGAGGACGGTAGTAGTGCTGCTAGACCGGGCTTTGTGCCGGTCCAACCCAGAACCGGCCCAAAATCGGCCCGTTTAAACCGCCCAAACCGGAACCGGTTGGCCCGGTTCCGAAACCGGTAAACCGGCCCAGTTAAAACGAACTGGGCCGGTTCACGGGCCGTGGAACCCGCGGATTACCGGTTCCGGTTACCGGTTCCGGTTCCGCGGTTTCCGGTTCCGGTTCCGAACCGGAACCGGAACCGGCCCAACGGCTATATAGCCGTTGGGCCAACGGGCCATCAAATTTTTTTATTTTTATTTTTATTTTTTAACACTAAAAAATTACAATTTTAACCCCAACCCAAAAATCTATAAATACCACCTCATTTTAATCATTTTAACTCACATCCAAATCTTTTCCAATCTCTCTCAAAACTCTCAAAAAATCATCCTCATATTAATATTTAATATTATTAACAATAATAATTATTTTATTTACACTACTACACACACTCACTTATTATCATACACCAATATAATTTATTTTTCGATATTTTTAAAGTACTAATGGCGTCGTCATCGAGAAATCCTAACCCAAACCCGACCGACGATGTTTTTATGATTTTAGGACACGCCGATACGTTTAGGGGGAATGCCGACACTGACGAGGAGACCGATGTACCGGAACCGACCGCGGCGACCGACGAGGGACCGAGCCAAGCTTCTACGGCGACTACAAAAAGGAAGCAACAACCGCGTGGTCGGCGGTCTAAGGTATGGAATTTTTTTGATTTAGAAATGGATAAAAATAATCCCTCTGTAGGTACCGCATATTGCAAAATGTGCCGCCATCCCTACACAATTAAGACCGGACCGAATCAAGGTGGGACGGGCTCGTTGAAAAAACACCTCCAGAGGACGCATAACTTCGGGGAGGATCTAGAGCCGGTAGGAACCGAACCCCGACAACAACAAATAAACGTAGGTACGGGTAGAAATTTTGTTATTACTAGGGAAATTTCTAAGATAGCCTTAGTTAAATTCGTCGTAATGTCCCTTTTGCATTGCGGAAAGTGAAGGGTTTATCGAATTTACGAGTACGATACAACCCGGATTCCATAACGTGACCCGTAAAACCCTTAGGAAATATGTCTTAGAAACTTTTAAGGAATATCAGTCTAGCTTAATTAGTCATTTAGTCAACATTACGTGTAGGATTAGTTTGACTACCGATATTTGGACTAACATTACGTCGCAATCTTATTTAGTCGTCACCGCCCATTGGATAGATGAAACATGGACCATGCAAAACGTATTCTTTCCCCTAGATCCCCTAGATTCGCAACATAACGCCACTACGATATCGAACTATGTGTTGAATGTCATTAATAAATATTGTATTCAAGATAAAATTATGTCTATCACCTTAGATAATGCTAGCGCGAACAACGTAGCGATAGGGATCCTTCGTAGGCATCTTAAGTTACCCTTAGACGGCAAATTATTACATGCTAGGTGCGCTTGCCATATTATTAACTTGTGTGTGCAATGTGCTTTTGACGAAATTTTGGGAGATATTGTAGAAAAATTTAAGACAATAGGTAAGTTACTTCGGGAACGCCGCTACGGAACGTCGTGGAAGCAAACCGTCCTTGCCGTCGGCCTCACGTACAAGAAGTTTCCATTGCCAGTCCCGACTAGGTGGAACTCGTTGTACCACCTCCTCAGCACCTTCATGCGCTACAAGGACTTGTTGACGCCTTTTTGGAACGAGGTCGCAGTCGGCAACACCTCCAGGTATGAATTACGACAACTTGATTGGGATATTGTAGGTTTGGTCGTGTCCATACTTGAGGTGTTCGCCGAGGCTACGGAGAGAAATTTTCCGGAGTTCACTACCCGACGTCCCCATTATTCGTCCCGAACCTCTTCGCGATGTGCTACAAGTTCGTGGAGTATCGCAACAGTCCATACTTGGGTGGTTTCATCCAAAACATGGAGCAGAAGTTCAGGAAGTATTGGAAACAATCCAATAGTCCACGGTTTGTCTGCCTTACTCGACCCTAGTTGCGGTGTTGATACTTTCGATATTTTTTTCAAATATTATTCTCAGTTTCTTGGAAGAAAGTGGACGACCAAAAGGCGTCAATTCACTCGTCTCTCCAAGAACTTTTTTCTGTTTATGCATCTGAGCAGGGACACAGTGTGGAGCAATCGGTACCAGCGAGCGAAGCCGGTTCGTCGGAAGGAGGCGGCGGAGCAATGGGACTACTACGAAGATTGAAGGCGCAAAAGACGAAGACCAAAACGCGAGCGTCGGGGTCGAACACGAACGAGATCCAGCTCTACCTGAGACACAACTTCCAGACTCCTGAAGACTTCGACGTTTTGGCCTGGTGGAAGTCGAACGCGACTCTCTATCCGACCCTATCCGCCGTCACTCGAGACGTCTTAGCCGTGCAAGCGTCTAGCGTCGCCTCCGAGTCCGCCTTCTCTACATCCGGGCGAATTATCGGCGACAGACGAGCGAGCCTTAACCCGACTTCCCTCGCGATGCTCACCTTATTGAAGGATTGGTATTTGGCCGAATCGAAGAACCGACGGGAGAACGCCATCGACGAGTTCCGTTCTTCCAGTTCGGACGAAGACGAAGAGGCCTCTAATATAGTTTTAGTTAATAATCAAGTCGAATAAATTGTATTTTTTAATTTCGAATGTTTTTCCTTTTTTTTTATGTTTTAGTTTAGGTATTTTTTTCTTTCTTTTATGTTTTTATTTGTATATTTTAGTAGTTTTTTTTATTTTTTTGTACTTTTCTTATCTTTTTTTGTTTTTTTTTAATAAATTTTTGGATATTTTCTACAGAATTTTTTCAAAGTAAAAAAAAAATTAATGGGCCGGTTCCGGTTCCAATAAAGGCCCGGGGTTCTAAGTGCGGTTCTGGGCCGGTCCCGGGAAAATGGTCCCGGGACCGGAACCGGAACCGGTACTGCGGCGGAACCGGTGGAACCGGAACCGCCGGAACCGGCCCAGAACCGGCCCAATTCAGTCCAAAGCCCACCTCTACGTGCTGCCGGTGCAATTCTACATAGATGTTGAGTTGGGAGTGTGATATATTTACTACTACAATACCTGATATCATGTATGCTTCGGTTTTATTGTCTCGGTTTTGTGCATCGACCTAGCGAGCGACATTTTGGACTTGGTAAGGAGTGTTGGGCAAGGGTCTCACGATTCAAATGTACGTATAAACAAAATGATAAAGAAAGTGTGGAGTAATTTGATTATTGTGATAGTGACGGGGCGATAGTATGGAAGATATGGATAGTACATCCGTATACATTTACACTATTCGGAGTATATAGTTCGGCGTCAAAGAAGCAAGAGAGAGTAGCACATTCATCGCGGAAGCCGAACATGTGTTGGCAAATGAAGCTACAAGGCAAGTGGTTTGGCTGAGAAAAAATCTACAAGATATGGGAGAGAAATAAGATATGGTAGCAGGTCTCTGTGACAATAAGTCCGCAGTTGCAATGTCAAAAGAATTATGTGTTTCATAGCCGACCCATGCACGTAATCTTGAGCATCACTGCATTAGTGAGGGAGTTGAAAATGGAGAACAATTGTTGGAGATGTTCACCAAAACTCTTCTAATGACAAGCTTGTTTATCTTCGAAAAATTGTGGAGCTTTTCTTTGTAGCGACACAGCGACTAGTAACTTAAGACTGATCAAGTTTCTTCCTTTTTGAACACTTTCATAAATGCTCGATTCACTACTGTTTTTTGAATTGTTGGGAGTCATCAACAGAAAAGATCCAAAAGGGAACTATACAAAGTGTATATATCAAATGGGATTAACACAGCTTCCTAAACTAAACTAAACTAATCAAAAGGAAGATACAAGATTTTCGTTGCATTTAATACACAGAAAAAGAAAACGGCTACAAAATAGTAAAAGCAAGAGTAAATATAGCTAGGATGCAGTTGATGGTGATCATCCTGATCCATCTTCTCCTGATGATCATAAGCTTCAACTTAAAAAAAAAGAAGAAGAAAGAAAGAAAGAAGAACTAATTAGTTCTGAATTGGATTTGAATCACTCGGCGGTCTTTTCCTTAGCCCATTTATTACAGCCTTCTCTTGCTCAGCATGGCTTGCTCCTCCCAACATCTCCTTCTTTGTACTGAGCGAATGCACAGAAACCACCTTCATCAACTTTCTTGAGTGAAACTTTCTTACGTATGTTTGCATTATTATTTCATGACCAGAAGTCATAATCGAAGATGAACCTGCGTGCGCATGCAGCAAAAATAAAAGAGATAGAAGAAACATTAGTGTCGTTCTCTTCGGATACTTTCTCATAATTTTCTTTCTTTCCTGCTATATGGTTTTACATGAAATGTTAAGTGAATATGGATTGGAATCTTGATCTTGGTGTTCATTATATATAATATGAATGGTTTTTGTACGTATGCAGATAGTTGCGGGTGATTTCGTTGTTGGACCTCGTGGTTTGGCCTGACATTGCATGTGTTAGCATATTCAGAATTATTGTAATATAGAAATAATATATAAGACAATATTAGTATATAATTACAGGGGGTGATGACGGTAAAGCCAAAACAGTGGGAAAATGTCATTGGATATGAGAGGGTCTACGGAGGTGTTGGCGTTGTTGGGAATCGAAAAAATGCAAAAAATATAGAGATTTGCTTATGGTGCCACTGCCAACGGTGGTTGCTCACGGTAGGTGGACACCATAGCAAACCTCCGACTTTTAAGTAGAGTAGAGGAACTCTTTTAGCAAGTGGTGTCTTCATCTCACATGATCCTTGGTTCCCTAATGCTGTACGTTGATCTTGTTCTAAAACATTATTATATTACTACATTATAGTTTTTATTTAATTGTAAGAGTATAACTTCCTTTTGCACGTTAACGTTGACTGATAGCCGTATCCGTTCTCTTGCTAACGGTTCATTAGAAGCTTCGTGTGGTAACAATTCTTTTCCTTTTTTTTAAACGACTTACATAATAGAGTTATGCTACCATGCACAACTACACTTAGCAAATTACCATGAGCATCATAGCAAATTTCAATATTGTTATGCTTTTCCTCTCTCTCCGATGCTTTAACCTACGTAGTCCCTCTTATCGACCGCGCATAACCTTCGTCATCCCATTCCGGTGGATTGATTTCTCTCATAATTTCGAATAAATCCAAATATATGATGAATTCCTAATAAATCAATGGTAGCTAAGAGGGGCTGCGGAGGTGATGGCGACGCCGGAGAGCTGAAGAAATGAGAGAATTACATAGAAAATGAAATTACAAAACTAGTTGAGTTTTTAAACCTACTACAACACTAATTAACTTTTTTAATTCTAACAATTTTTATTTTCATTTTAACCACGAAAATACTTAAAATTATAATTTTCACTATTATTTTAACTCAAATATATTAAAAATATATTTCTTAAAGTAATAATCAAAAGAAAAATAAAAGTCTTGGCGTAACCGTGACCTAGTCTTCCACGTGAGTTCGGTATCTAGAGCTGTCAAAGTGGGGGCAGGGCGGGCCGGCCCGTGCCGGCCCGTAGCTCGCCAAAGCCCGCCGTTTGGCAGGCCTAGAAATTGAAGGCCCGCCCCGTCCAAATTAAAAAAAAAATTCAAATAAAAAAGAAGAAAATTCAAAAAAATAAAGAAAAAAACAATAAAAATCAATTATTTAAGCTCGAAATTAATTCTAATTAAAGCTAATCTCGTAAGAATAATTTATTTATATTATTAAACATGAGTAAATTAAAAACCAGAGCAAAAAAATACTAGCATACCTATATAATTTATTTATGTATTAATATTTAATAAAAAAAATCATTACAACTCCTCGTGGGCTCAATATGTTATTTTTATTAAATATTGATATATAAATAAATTTTATAGGTATGTTAGTATTTTTTAGCTCCGATTTTTAATTTACTCAAGTTTAATAATATAAATAAATTATTATTACAAGATTAGATTTAATTATAAAATAATTTCGAGCTTAATATTAATTTTTATTGTTTTTCTTTCTTTTTTTTCTTGAATTTTTTTTATTTGGGCGGGGCGGGCCTTCAATTTCTAGGCCTGCCAGACGGACGGCTTACCCGCGCCCGCCCCGCCCAAGGCGGGGTTTGGCGGCTACGGGCCGGCCAGGCCCGGCTGCCCGTTTTGACAGCTCTAGATATCGAACTTACGTGGAAGGAGTAGGTCATGGTCATGCCATATTTTTCTTTTGATTATTTCTTTAATAAATTTTTAATATCTTTGAGTTAAAAGTTGGGGTAATATTTAATTATTAACAAGTAGTTTTGCAACAATAGTGAAATTTATAATTTTAAGTATTTTCGTGGTTAAAATGAAAATAAAATAGTTAGAATTTAAAAAGTTGATAGTTTTGTAATAGATTTAAAAACTCAACTAGTTTTGTAATTCCATTCTCAAAATAACATTATTTGTGTAATTCTCTCATGAAGAAATTTATTACCAATTTGAAAAAACAAGTAAACTCTAGAGTAAATGAGCTCTACAAATGTAAAGATGGGCTTCCCAACCTCCATATGAAGGACAAAATTATAAACTTAGGTCAATCCCCTTTTTTTCCGAGACGCCTAAATATGCCACAAGTTTTCATATGTCGAACTATTAGTTTCTCTTATCATTTCTCCAATTAAATAATTCAATTATACTTGGTTGTAGGCGTGTAATATTTCATACTCACCTGGACGTGGACTCTGTCAAAGTGGAATTTTCGACTAATTTTCATAAAAATGATCGAAGACCAGAATTTGTTCGAACATGTGACGTGACTTAGAGAACTAATTTTGCAGTTAACAAATATAGTTATCTAAAATCATAATATCAATAAACCTGTTTAAAATAACTCGTGGGTAAATAAATAATATACTAGCCCCTCTTATAGAATGCAACGTATAAGACCAACTCCAACAGTACTCCAAATAAGAACCTATATCTAAATTCTCCCTCCAACATATACCCAAAACCAAACCTAAAATAGGTTTTTCACAATTTCTCTCTCCTCATATACCCAAATTTGAGTTTCTACTATTCATCACCTTAAAACTTTTTAAGTCTTACCAATTGACCCCTTAAATTCTAATAATTATATTTTCAACATAAAAATATTTGAACTAAATTTTATTATGTATATTATTCTCGGTACAGAAAAGTTAGGAATAAAGATGGTCACATTGCACTTAGAAATCCATTAATTGATCATTTGTGGGACGAATACACAAATGCCGAGACTTGAAGACTATCTCTCTATTGCTTGTACGAATGTTTTTTATTTACGTCTTAATGTATCTTTAGGTCGTGTATTGTTTTCTAATGAATATTTATTTCACCGGATCGTACGATTTTATCATGTATATCATTAGTTTATTTCTTGAACTGTCCAACTTTATTTATTCACTCTTGAGGAAGGCGTTTTACATTCATAAGGAGTAAAATTATTGGAACATGTAATGTGCGGCTGAATTTTAAAAAAAATAAAAATAAAAATGTGTCGCAGATAACATATATAAACTTTTATTTTCCTACGCGGCAACCGTCTTTGGTTTAAGTAATGAGTAGTCCTTGACTTTGTCCACGGCTATGTATTATCTAACACAACCTTTTCTCTTCATGGTTGCCTATTCTTACTACTTTTCATTTCATGTGAGTTGGAAACATTGGAATTTGAAATTAACATTATATTTATTCTTACATTTGATTCTGATTTGACTATTATACGATCTCCAGCATGTGTCATGTGATGAATCTAAGACTTTGGATACAATACAATCGTTGAAATTCATATAAAGTACAACCACAGCTTGGAATGGAAAAGGTTTACTTTATGTGCCTGGCAAACTATATAATTAATATGAAATCCACGTAAGAGCATTTTTTTCTTCCTCGTTAATATCCACTAGCAAATAGACCATCACATGACACGAATAAGGACAATTATCATGTGCTCTACAACAACTGCCCCTCAAGGGTAGGAACCAATCATGCATACGTTTGTCACATTTTTCCGATTAGGTATCATCTCGAAGTAAAACTCTGGCGCACTTTTGTATGAACGTTATTTTCCTTTTACTGAATAGATGGTTATTTGATTTAGGTTTTATGGACATTTTAATGGTTTACTAGTTGTTTGGTAAGAATATACTCCCTTGTATGGTTAACGTAGATCATGAGTTTAAAATAGAAATTAACAGAACAAACATTTCACGGTTCTGCATGTAATAATTCGTTCTTAGTGTATGTCATTTTGTTTATAACGGTAGGTGCTGGCATCGTTGGGTCGTTAATATTAGATGTAGAGTTGATCCAATGTTGGTATGTGTTTCATGGACAACATTGTTTGACAACCGTAAGTACGACAATCAACTGAAAACGATTGAACAAAGTAAAAAGCTAGTAACGTCCCTTAAAACATTTGCCTTGAACATATTTTGCAACATTGAATAAAGTAAAAGCTACCATGAGTAGAAATCCTCAGAGGTCAAAATTTTATATGCCGATAAGAACATTAAATTCCTCTATAGATTCATTCATAATAGATAGGAAGATTTAATGAGGAGTTGCCTTAGGAATGTTGAGGTCCTTAAATATGGGGCTATCAACTCCCACACCCATTGCGTTTAAACCATTGTCGACGTACACCACAGCGCCCGTAATGGCAGAAGCCAAAGGCGAAGCTAGAAATGCCGCAGTGTTACCTACTTCCTCTGCATAATATCAAACATAAATATAAATTTCAAGAAATAAAAATGATTTAATTTTTATCATGTTAAGTAGTGTTTTACCTGCGGATAGTTCTTTCTGAAGAGGAGCATTCTCCATTGAGTAGTCTATCATCATGTCGATGAATCCAATAGCTTTGCAGCACGACTTCTCAACGGGCCTGAAATTTTTTTAAAACACTTAACTGCAGTCTAATATGTCTATAATTATTAGATAGCAATCGTCAGCAGAATTAACAAACTGATGTAAGAAAGAAAAGAAAGAAAGAAAGAAAGAAAGAAAGTACCAGCAGATATGGTATTGACCCTAACTCTATGTTTCCTTCCTGCTTCAAAGGCAAGTACCTGATATATTGACCAGTTCCTTAAGATAAATGGTTGATGTTGGTTAATCATAGAAGAAAAATAGTTTTACTAAAAACTCTGAGCAATTTACCCTCGTGTCGCTCTCTAATGCTGCTTTTGCAGAGCTCATGCCACCTCCATATCTGTTCCATATAGAAGGACTGACAGTTACCACCCATTTCTAACGCATTACAAAGATCTCAACCACAGCAGAAGAACTGAACGATAGATACCCAGGGATGATCTTCTCCGAAGCAATATATGTTAGAGAGATCGAAGATCCACCTGAAGTAAAAACGAAGTTTTTGTCAACTCAAATAACAGTTTAGACAAATATTATAATAAGGTATGATCACACTATGAGTTAATCACTAGAAAACATGCCTGGGTTTATGATTGGTAGAAAATGCTTGAGCAAAGATACATAGGAATAACTCGACGCAGATATCGCAGCGAGATATCCATTTCTTGAGGTTTCGAGCAGAGGTTTCGTCACCTGAGTACCAACGCTTTTCATTACAACTATACTTCCAAGTAGTTAGCAGTGAAAATGAATAGTATATACCTCTGGCCCATTGGCAAGTGAGTGTACAAGAACGTCGATGCTTCCAAAATCTTGTTTCACACATTCTGCCACTTCCTGATAAACAAAAAGCATTTCAGAGAAGTGTGACTAAATGGCAAAAGAAGAGTTTAACTTTTTCATCCAGTTGCAGCGGTATGTTGGTATGTGACAAATAATTGTACTGCTTTTCATCAATGTTTCCCATGCATAAGGTGCGAGAGAGATGAATGCACCAACATTGATCGGTTAATAACAGGTTCAAGTGGCTTCAAGTGCCAAGTCTGTGGAGTAAGAGCCATCAGACATCGAATTCTTTCCCCAGGTTGTTGAAGCGAATCATTGATTCGAAGGGAAGAAATCAGATGTAAGGAAGATATAAACTTTACCTTCACGGTCCAATTACTGGATCCAGCATAACGCTTATTTGTTTTTATCTGCAAATAGCTCCATGAAACATAAGTCTAGGGATCAGTCCTTTAATATTTTATATAAAACGCATATAAAAATGTTGTGTCCATATCTTACATCTTCAGGAACATCATCTGGTGTGTCAAAAACAGCATCTAATGCATAAACTTTTGTAATCTCCATTAGTGAACCATCAGGGAGCCTGGATTGTAAATCTATATTAGCAAAAGAACCTTATTCTGTACTATTTACACGCAAATATATAAGTGAATATATTAATAATTATTGAACGTACACGCGCGACTCGTCAAATTTCCCTCGGCGTAGGCTGGTTTCAAATATGTTCAGCGCCTGCAAATCAGTGAAAGAGTAAAATTGACTCTCGTCATGACACGGTTATTGGTGCTATTTTAACAGTTTTTTCCTTACAGGCACCCATGTCCCAACTAGAATCTCGGCTCCTGCGGCTGCAAGAGACTTTGCAATAGCCCAACCATATCCATTGTCATCAGCTACACCAGCAATAAATGCCCTCTTGCCTATGGATGTAATTAAATAGGGAATTAGTGACGGGTTTCATCAACAAACCAGTATGAAACAGAGATGAAAACAATGCAGATCATGTCTAAAGGCCCGAGCCCTGCCCCTGACAGTATAGTCTCATTTGCACACTGCAATTGAACACAATGATATCAAATATGCAAAACTCTATCATTCATTTACCTATTAACTAACTTAATTACGGTTACTCTTCAGGTGAAAAGTATGCTATTTCTATTTTCAATGACATTAGGTATTGTGATATATAACGATTGTCAACAGTGCATTGAGATACAATAATGTAATGTTAGAGGTTACCTAGTTTTAATTCATAGGCATATAACCTTCAGAGCTTAATAAGCACAGAAACCGTAATTACTAAGCCATTAACTTACGACAACTGTCTAATGTTGGAAAAAGTCTAAATTAGACAAAATCAAACCTTTCAAATCAATCTGGAGTCCAGACACAGCCTTGCTTTCTCCAGCTTCAGACATGGCCTTTGTCACTACATTATGAGATCTTACCGGAGACGATGCGAATGTCCGGTTGAAATGTGGCACAGAGGAAATTTGGCAAACAGCAGATAACTTAAGCCACGGTGCCTCAAGAGGACTACAGCCAACTTTATTTGCGGTTCCACCTCGTGTAATAAACTTTTGAGCAGAGAATACAGATGTCTTTGTGACTCTGAGGTGGAAACTTGAAGCTGCATTAGCTGCCATTTCCAGTTATCAAATCTCAAGGTGCAATAGTGGCAAAAAACCTGGAAACAAAACAAGTTAACTACAGGAAACTTCCAAAACAAAAAGAAAAACTCCAAACGATAACGCAAGAACAAGCATGGCCTAGAATAACACGCACACACGATATTACACCTCCATCAGACCAAGTTCGCTAGTGATAATACAGCAAATTTATGAGAATCGGTCAATTCATTTCCAACGCTTACTGCAATGAGAAAATGTAGGCTGCTAATTAAACTTTTCTACAACTAGCAAGCAACTCAAACCAGTCAGCTCCTCAATGCAACTCAAACCACAAGTGACTGAACATAAAAGTGCAAATTCCTCCTATGTTATTTTCGCAGTTGAAATATCACGTCTACTGTAACTGTCACTCGAATCAAGTGCGCAGCTCAATTACCCTCGTATAAAACCAACTCATCCAATCAAAAGCTAAAAAAGGCTAAACTACCTTCAGTTTCATCTCCTGCAGAGATAGAAAAAGGAAAATGCTGCAAAGCAGAATAGCCAACACAACTCTACACGTACGGAAGGGGCAACGAAAGGATAAGAATCCAAAATACATAAAATTTGAAATTCTACTAGGGATTACGTACCTTGCTGATTTCAGCTATATATGTAGATAGAAATGTCCGCGGCAAGAACAATAGCCACACAGTGAAATGAGAGAGAAGATCTACGGTTGAAGATTCTTAATTTTTGTCTTTGGTTGGTTTCACTTTCACAGTCGCCCCGTTCTGGATAAAGTTGGAAAAGGCTTTTAGGATAGGAAGCTTTTACACTACAAATATTTATATCAATAACTATATTACTAATTACGATTGTAATGATATTAGAGAGATAAATAACTTTTTTATTCAATACTACTTAATACATTTTACACAATCCAAATCACATTATACTATTACAACTAATTACATTTGCTACAATTATACACCTCATCTTATCTATTCTGTTATAGGGGTCGTTTTATATCCATGTTAATAGATTACGTGGGTATAAGTTATTTGTGTGTGGCTATACAAAGATTTTGTAGATATTGTATTTTAACATGTTTGATATGTGTGTATTAATTATTGTGTAATGATATAAACTGTGTTTGATATATGTGTTTGAGGTGTGTATATGTGTGTATGGATTAGTTACACACCTCATAGCCACCTTAGAGGTGAGTATGCATATAAAAGCCATATAACCAAAATCCTTATAATAGACGTGTATAGTCATATAAGGCATGTATGGCTATACACAGATAACAAACACGGGGTAACTTATTCATACACATCTCATAATCACCTATATCCCCACCTATACAAGGGTGAGGGGTTAGGATAAATCGTCACTTGGTCTGTTTCATTGACCAATCAGATTTTTTCTCCATCTATTAAAAAATAAAAAGACTTATTAAGCCATGTACATTCCATAACCTCATAATAACTACCTCATTTAGTATATTACTTATTAATACTCAACTAATGTTTACAACCTTTGAATATAGTACCTCCAAATCTTAATGCTTCCCAAATCTCAATATTTCAACAACAATCCAAAAACATCAACATCTTAAATATATCATAATATTCATAAATTCTACATGTCCATAAAGTGTACTGAAAAATACTTAAGTGTATCGGGTCCTTAAAATCAAAAATTTTCTAACAAGGACCTGAAACCTAAATAAAACTTATGTTGGGGCTGAAATCAAATTTTCCATTGTTTTTAAACCCTATTCCTTTGTAAGTTCTCAAACCTTACATGATAAACCCTAAATCTACTGGTTGTTTTTGCTTCTTTTTTTTGCCCCACCGACGGTTTTCGTGATTCATACACCTCTTTCTGATTCGATACTATTCATCATCTTTTCAGAATTGAACTAGAAGACAGAGTAGTTCGCTATGGAGAAGAAAGAAGCTAAGGAGCACATAGGAACGTTGAGGAAACTTCAAGAAAAGGTTGGCCCTAACCCAATGTTTTTTTTGTACATTTCTGCTTTGCTTGTTAATTTTCTTTATGGGGTTTCACTACTTATAATCCAATTTCACTGGTGCCACTATGGCACTGTTACTCAACTATTAGTGTTGAGAATTGAGGTGATGCGTGAGTTTTTATGCACAAGTCACGTAATTTGTGTTAATTTATTGAACGATCTACCGTATTTGCAGGACCCAGAGTTCTACGAGTTTCTGAAGGAACACGACAAGGAGCTTCTTGAATTCGATGAAGATGACGTTGATGTAAGCCTGGACTATCTTGCTTGCTTGAATGAGTTATTGGCTCTAGTTATTCTCTGATTACGAAGTCTTTTATTGTGTTTTTTTTAAATAGGAGGAGGCTGAAAATGAAGCTGGTTTCGGTGATGAGGATGATGAAAGTGATGATGCTGATGATGGGATGATGGCAGTGACATGCACGATGATTTGAAGGAAGACGAAGAGGAACCATCGAGAAATGTAATAACTAGTGATTTGGTGGATTCGTGGTCTGAGCAAATTCAACAAGGTGCTAAATTGGGGGCTGTAAGGTCTCTTTTAAGAGCGTTTCGCTCTGCTTGCCATTACGGTGATGATAGTGGTAATGACCCATCGGTTAAGTTCAGCACAATGTCTAGCAGCGTTTTTAATAAAATAATGTTGCTGGTTTTGACTGATATGGATGGTGTTTTTCGGGGACTGTTGAAGTTGCCTCTCTCTGGTGGTAAGAAGGAGATGATTGATGATCTCATGAGGACAAAGCGGTGGAAGAAGTATAATTATTTGGTTAAGTCGTATCTTGCAAACGCATTGCATGTCTTAAATCAGATGACGGACAACGAAATGATAGCATTTACGTTGAAGAGACTAAAAGATTCATCTGTATTTTTGGCTGCTTTTCCTGCTCTTTTGAGGAAATACATTAAGGTATCAGTGAAGCTGTAGGATTTTTATTTCGCATCCGAACTGTTTCTTGAGTCCGGTCGCTCATGATTTATTGTCAGATTTGGGTCGAACTCACCTCATTGTTAAGAACTTTCCATGAGGGATAGGTAGTCATGTCATTCATAGGCATCCTCTGTTTCCATAAGCTATTATGAATTCGTTTCGTTATGGCGCTAATTAAATTATTAGGAAATTATGAGCGTGGAATCTTGAGATGTCCCAACTCGAAGAGAAATGATTTTGTCTTAATCAGACATCTTCTGTTGCTTGCTAACTTAGAATGTCGTGTTAGAGATTATATAAGCCAAAATTGTTTTCTGGAAGAGTCTTGTGATTCCTGATTTAAATAATTTTTACGTGAGCCTTTACTTTGCTATTTCATGCTTGTAATCCGTACATACACATAGCATTATGCATATATATATAATTATATGTGTATATATATATATATATATATATATATATATATAGATAGAGAGAGAGAGAGACCACTGGGCTGAAAAGTTTGAGTTTGAAAAAAAAATGCATCAGTGAAGAGCTATTTTCTTCAGCTACGTTGTTTTGTTTTGCATTCTATTTTACGTTTCTTAATATAATAATTAACACTTTGTTTCTCTCATATCAGGTAGCTCTTCATTTCTGGGGTACTGGGAGTGGTGCACTGCCTGTTGTCTCCTTTTTATTCTTGAGAGATCTTGCATAAGACTTGGTTTTGATTGCCTCAATGATTGCATCAGAGGAATGTATAAGGCTTATGTCTTGAATTGCCACTTTACCACTTCCACCAAGTTGCAGCACATTCAATTTCTGAGCAACTGCTTTACCGAACTTCTTCGACTGGATATTGCATCTGCTTATCAACATGCCTTCACATACATACGACAATTAGCTATGATACTGAAGGAAGCACTTTCTTCTCCTGTGAACAATAAAAAAGCGAAAAGCAAGGAAATGAAGAAAATCAGAGTTCTAAAAAGGAGAAAGGAATGGAAGCAATGTCCAATACTAAGAAAAGGGTATGGTGTCATTTGTCAACTCAAGTTTTGTTGATTCATACCCTTTTCTGAGGTTTCACTATGTTTGCATATTTCAGTTTCGGTTATCTCCTCGTTTATTTCAATTTCCTCTTTCACTTGATTGCGGTCATCTACACAATTTCTGTTGTACATAAATTCCTATTCGTCTTTCATTTGAGAAGAAAGCTGTGACATGCTTACATGGTGCAATACCCTGGTCCATGCAGGAAACATTTCGAAGGGTCTATCAGTGGAAGTATATAAATTGCCTAGAGCTTTGGGCAGGAGTTGTCTGTGCATGTACCTCAGAACCTGATATGAGATCTCTTGCTTATCCATTGGCTCAGATTATTACAGGAGTGGCTCGTTTAGTTCCCTCTGCATGTTATTTTCCCCTCAGATTACGATGCGTGAGAATGCTCAATCGAATCGGTGCATCGACTAATACCTTCATTCCCATCTCTGTGCTTCTCATGGACATGCTTGAGTTTAAAGAATTGCGAAAGCCTCCAACTGGTGGAGCTGGAAAAGCTATTGATTTGTTTTCTACACTTAAGGTATGGCTAGCAGCCATATACATTGTTAGTGACTATATATTTAACTTGGCAGTTCCTAATCTATGTCTTTGATTATTAACTAGGTAAGCAAGGCTACTTTGAAAACCCGGGCATGTCAGGAGGTTTGCGTTTTTTCTGTGGTTGATGAGCTCACGGAACATCTTGCTCAGTGGAGTTACTCGATTGCATTCTTGGAGCTTTCATTTATTCCTTGTGTTAGGTTGCGTAACTTCTGTAAATCCACAAAGGTTGACAGGTTCCGTAGAGAAATGAAGGGTCTACTTAGTCAGGTTTGTTTACTTTTAGTTTTGAACATGTTCAGTTTGTAGTATATATGTTCCTCTGTTTATTTTGGAGTTACAGTTATCCTCTGTAAATAGTAATGAACATGAGGAAAGTTTTTACTGAATACTGATAGTATTTTTATTTTTTTCCTTTTGCATCAGATCGAGGCTAATTCGAATTTTATAAACAAAAAGAGAACAACTGTCTCTTTCTTGCCCAATGATCCTGCTGCTGAGGCTTTCTTGGAGGTCAGACACTTCCTTGACCTTCTTTAATCTATGCCTGTTAAATTAATGATCTGATAGTGTTCTATTATTGTATCTTGTTTACTTTTTTTATTTATTTATAACTTATAGCTTATATGAGAAGTAGTTTGCCTCGGATAAAATTTTGCTGAATGATTCCATGTTTCTCCATTGATTTGGTTGATGTTACATCTAATTGGCTTTTTCCACATTGATGAAAAATTATTTGTTTGGAGTAAATGGTTATTGTACTTTTCTCCACCACTTCAATGGATTCTTTAAAACATGGTCTTTTTTTTATCACCCTTAGTAATTGATATTGTGTTCCCCAGGATGAGAAAATGTCTGGCGTTAGTCCCCTAGCAAAATACGCAACTATCTTACGGCAGAGAGCACAGGAAAGAAATGATGCACTTGAAGAATCTAGGTTGAACCCTTTTACCATCTACAATATTCTTCTTTCGATCTTTTATAAATAACTAATGAGTTATCATTATCTTCTAGTGTGCTTGTTGGAGAACACTCATCCAAGTTTGGTAGGAAGAGAAAATCAACTGATGATTATGAAGACAGTGATGATGACGATGGTTACGAAAGCGAAGAGAATGCTACTCCTCTGATGCTTCCGTACTCCCTCTCTCTCTCTCTCTCCCCCCTCTCTCCCTCTCTCTGATCTAATACTTTCATGGTTTGGATTGTTAGGCATAATAAGCATAAGAAAAGTGAGAAAAAGAATAGTGGCACAGAGGAGACACCATTTGATGAAGACATCATTGAGGATTTTGTTCTAAGCTCTGATGATGGAGATGATGCTTCTGTTGAAGATGATGACATTGACAAAGAAGAAGATAGTGACTTGAAGAAATCGAAACCAGACCAGAACAAGAAACGAAAACGTCATCAGCCCAAGGACAAGGAGCATTTGAAAAAGAATAATATTAAGGCAAAGAAAAACAATTCAAATAAGAGGAAGAGAGTAGCCCATGGTAAGTCATAGGCTTTTATTCTGTTTGAGGTAGAAGATTTCATTAGAAGGAACTTTAGCATTACCATCGAACTTTGATATTTGCATGTTTTGAGACCTTACCCCCGATTGTATCGTTATCTTATGTTGTTGGATTCAAAAACCATATAATATATGCATTGCTTTTCAACTTCCTACCATGCAGAAACTATCATTAACCTGAACAGATACAGAATGCCCATGAAAGACTTCTGATTTCAGTATATTACATAATTTCATCTTCCTTCTTTTAACTGCTTCTTTGCCCAGATGCTATTACAGCATGCAACTCTTTAGCTGTCCATGTTACTTCTGCCAAGTTCTCTAGTGAAGTAACCATTTCTTCACCCAACTCCATCATAAGTTCCTTGCATTCTGCGAAAATCGTACGAAATAATGTCAAATAGCAGGTACCAATGGACAGCTAAAACATTACAAGAAGATAGGTATATAATACCTGGGTTTTTGCTGAAAGTTAGCAAAGAAAATGAAGCAAGAACCTTATGTTCAACCCTTTCTTGATGTTCCATGCATTGTTTCAATGGAGATAAGAGAACAGAGAAGGCATAGACTTGAAACTCTGATGCATCAGGCAATAAAGCAAGGGAAAAACTTAACCAAGCCACTGTGGTTAGACAAACCCTGACCAAATTAGTATCCCCTAAACTCAAACACTTTGAAACAACGCTCAGAAACGATTTCCTCCCATCACCGAGCAGTGAAATCGATACCCTATTCAACCACATGTTCCTTGCAGCTTCTTCTCCATCGTCTTCTTCGTCATCAATGGTTGTCGTTAAGTCAACCTTCTCAATAAAGATAAAATATTCTCTCATCAGATTTCTTTTTTAAATATATTTTTGGGTATGAAAATGAGCGTACCTTTGTTGTATTGTCCCACTCGGGGCAGTTAAGAAATCCTACTAGCTTTAGCATGTAGTCCTCTGTCATAAGTTTCCCAGATTTTGAGAAGAAGCCTCCGAGCATTAAGAGAGCTTTCAAACAGTTTCTCTGTAGTTCATTATCTGATATTAAGCTTCTCTCTAGTGCTGTCGTAAGGGCATCAACTGCTTTCTGTCTGTAAGAAATAATATGGTTTGCCTCTGATTCTGCTCTCTGCATGGTAGAGATTAAAACGTAGATTAAAGACCATGGCCTGCATTGATTTCTTCGAGCTGAAATTCATAGAAATGCGTACGGATTCCAAGTTTTTATTATGTACTATTATTACCAGAAGATCAAGGTGAAGAATTAGAGCAGAAACGAAAGGCTTCTGTCCTAATGGACAATCTTCAAGATACATGCAGATATCATGCAGCGCATTTACTGTTTCGTCGCTTTGAAGACCTTCGAGAAAGTGCTGCACAAAGATCCTCCTGCGATTTTCCGAGGTAATCATATAAACAGTAACCAAATATATTGATCGTATTAAATTAACTAAATGTACCTGTTCATGCAGATTAATTCAATCAACAAGGAAACTGCAATAGCCCTTGTCTCCTGACGATGATCACAGCGAAGCATCTCTAACAAACCAAATATGCTTATGTTTCTTGCAACCTTATCCCTACATTCTTCGTCAGCTTCGATACAGATCAAAAGCATCTTTAAGACAAGGCCCATGTCTTCACCTCCTCTTCTTCCCTCATTAAATTTCCTAAGGAGAAAATGCAAGCCTCCTATAGATACGACCCTTCTTGCGTGTTTAATTCTCTCTTCTGTAATAAACGCAGTGAGGAGAAGCTGCTCTAAAACGCAGATGATGTTATCCTCTCTCACTTGTTCTTTCTCGTCTAAGGAGATTAAGGCCAAGAGATGTCTAAAATGCTCCATTTTCCATTGATCAATGACACGCTTTAAGATAGAATTTGTGGGAGGCACTGTTCTGCACTGCAGAGGCTTTCGAGTCGAGGGACATGTTAGGTATCCTTTTTGGAACCATTCTTCGATAGCTCTTCGCTCGTAGGTTTGGCCCGTCTCGAGAGTCACGGGCTCTTCGAATAAAAAGCCCGTTAATGGGCACACGAAATCCTTCGGTATGAGAACTTGAGAAGGCTTTGTATCATGATCTTTATGTTCTGAAAAACCAAGAAAAAAAGTTAAGGTATCATAAAGAATGTCCACTGTAACAAAAGATCCACTGCAACTAACCTTGGACATGAAGCTTTGGTTCAGCCATCTGCATTTTATGTCCATATTCAGAAATTATTGCAAGAACTTACTGATGAATGTGTGCGTAATGGACTATGGAAATTTAGTTACCAGTACAAGAGACTTTTCAGCTTCTTCTGAGTTGGGAAAGTATTTCAAGGAATCGATGATAACGGCTGATTCTTCGATTAGCTTGTGCTCGGGCGATCGATCTTCTGGGCTGTTTATTGCATATATGCTCTCTTCTAATGGTTGAAGTGCAAGAGAACTGAAGTGTGCGCTACAATTTTCTTCATACAAAGGATTATTACTACAAGAATTTTCACCAAGGTTCGAAGTTTCATGGCATGTTATCCGCTGAGCTTCACCTTCCACAGCATGATCATCCTAAAGCAAAACCATAGAAGCAAAATATCACACAAATGTTCCAAATAATGCATAGCAAGAAGCAAACAAAAAAGATCAGAATCAAACAAAATTACTTACTACAGTGGAATTTCCTTCACGGTCCTTTACGAGATTCATATCGGAAGAGTACAATATTAGCTGTTTGTCTTCAGGAACATTAATCTCATCGTCCCCTTCTTCGTAAGCTTGTGATTCAATCGCTGACATATTACTTGAATATCCAAATACTTCATCATACAATCTTTTGCTCACCATAGGCTGAGGAGAACTCACACGCCCTTCAAATGCCCCTTTCGTGATCACTCTCACCGAAAAAGAAGGCACTTCGATCAATGGCAAAGAAGGCGCTTCGACTCCTTCGGTTATCCAATCTTTGTAGTAAACCGCAAGCTTGCAAGTCCCACTGTCCAAAACCTCATTATAAGCTCTCTCAAGACGCCTGAGATCGCTGTCATAATCCGAAGAATCAGAAAGTAGATCAGCTTCTTTCTCATGCCATTTCCTCAAATGCAACATATGGGGTTGAAACAAATGCTCCCACAAATCGGGCAATAGAACCGTTCGAGCTTGGAAGGGGGCATCGCAGAACACTTGAAGCAGATGTTTCGACGAATTCTTGTCTTTTTCTCGCATCATAACATAGATCACACTAAGGTAGAGATGAGCACAAGCTGATAGCTGAGAGTTTGGTATACCACAAGTGAAGCCCTTCTTCGAGTTAAGGCCCGTGATAACGCTGAGCTGTAACGAAGCCCTTTTCACTTCTTTTAACGCTGCACTATTGTCCTCGGCAGCTCTCTCCACTGTATCTATGGCTCGTTCGAGGTTGTCTATGACTTTGCTTTCTGTGTTCACACCTTCTTCTGATCCATGCAGCGAGTTCAGAGATGCAAAACTGCTGTGACGAAGCGATGATCTGAACTCGGCGTTCGTCAGAAAATGCCTGACGTGCCCAGTTAGTATAGAAACTATGGCTTTCACAGCGATTTCGTCGAGGGCTGGGCTACTACTTGTTAGGGTTTGATCATCATCATCCATGTTCCTCGCCTGCCTTCTCTTTCCCTCAGCATTGAACTTGTGATCATCTTCTCTAACAACCTTAAACAACGATTCCTTATCTGATCTGATAAGAGGTTGTAATTTTGAGCTGCTTCTGCTGCTACCTTTACGTGTTATCATTACATCATTTTTTACGCTCCCACGAACGCTGTTCAAGTATATATCTTTATACGGTTTACTCTTATTACCCTCCTCTACTGCTATATCATCATCATCGTCGAGGACCTCGATTATTTCAGAAGCTGCTGCTAAAGGCTTACTTGAAGAAGAAACTTGATGAAATTTCTCTACGCCATCGTCGTCATCTGCTTTGTTGTTTCCCATTCTTGTGGTGCTTGTCTTTTCCCTTGTACTAAAGGTGACACTTGGCGAGAACTCGGCCCTCGGATCGTAACGAGGTACGTCTGATCTCGTCCGTCCACTCCTTTTATTTGGGACGATCGTCATCAATGGCCCCGATGAGTTCTTACCGTAGACTATGGTTTTGATCCGTCCGTCCGATGAAGCAATGGAGTTTCTTGATGATGAGTTCAGTTTCGGTTTTCTTCTCTTGAATCCTTCTTCTGCTAAGAGGTCTTCAAGCGACGACATTGTCACACATTAGTTTTTATACAATCCTTGAATCTCTTGCGCTTCAAAATAATGGTACGAAAATTGTTATTGATTCGGACAAATATATCGATATACACATATGTAGTTAATCTTACGAGAATAGAAATACAAATATCATGAAGACAAATTTAAATTTATATACCAAGAAACTTGTCTGTAGATATACCGCCATATAGTAGTTACACATATTGACATCTAAACATGGCTCGTCGCCATGATCTTTATATAAAGTGATCAAACATATGACATGAGAATAGAAAACAATATATTTGTTCAGATCAAATATACGTTCAAGAATTGACATATTAAGCTGAACTTAGTAGGAGGAGAAGAAGGTGAAGAAAAAGATGCCATCTCCATATAGTTCAAACAATTTCAGATTATTACCTTAATTAGATTTTTAACTAGGCTCGACTATTGATGTTCATAAAATTGGTTCGGGCAATCTTCAACTGATACCTCACGAATCTTCTTCTTCCAAAATCGATATCTGCCTAACAGTATTGACCATGTTCAAGAAATAAGATGAAATGGAGAGGGCAATTTTTCCTTTTTTTCTTTCGCCTTGTTGGGAATATAATTACGATGATGGAGACAAATGGAGGCGATTGGCTAATGATTATAGATGATTTGAAACCGAGATAGAGACATATTGTGGGGAGCAAACAAAGGAAGTAAAGACAATTGCTTATTACTATGAATGAATGACCAAGTGTACATGCAATGCAATAACAGTGTTGTTTTGGTACAAGGCGACAAGTTCGAGATCAATTTATTAAGACCGAGTCTTAAGAATTATATATTGTACGTATATGATATGAGTGGAAACAATTTACTATAGAATGATTGCGGGATCAGTCTAAAATAGTTTTAACCATAAAAATAATGAGAAGGAATGTCGTCTTATATTATATTTGCATAAGAAACTAACTACAAAAGAATGGCATCACAAGAATGTTTCAAACTGCCGTCTTCTTGGAGAACAAGGAAATCGCAAGAATGTTTCAAACTGCCGTCTTCCTCGAGTACTCTTAATAATTAGTGCTATAATATATAAATATAAATAATCTATACCCTTTTATTAAGTCTTGAGGCCTAGGTTAAACCGTATTTTGGTCTGTCACAAAATAACTGCCGATAGAATGAAAAACCACCCACTACATAACATTTTTATAGTTCCAATTTTATCCTTCTGTTTTAAGTAAATAATTATTTTATGATTAATATACATAATATATAGCTCATAAGTACGAGTGTGCAAAAGTACTAGTATTACTTTATCGTACAAGAATTATATTTAGTTTAAAATATTTAATATATGAAATTATAATTTCATCTTAAATATTTCATATTATTTTCAAGACCAAGAAGAAATATTGATGAGGTAGACAGTGAAACATCACAACGATCCTCTCCTCGTCTTTCTATCACAAGCGTTTTGAGTTTTGACATATATGCTGAGCCATCAACGAAATGACATATCACGCAAGTGACGAGATCGGGTGAGATACCAAGTTTTGGATCACTTTGATAGGATGATATTTTGAATTT
>JAPQWV010003163.1:0-44823 GCA_027422505.1 Craterostigma plantagineum
CCTCGCTCACACGCACCCTGGGCAAACTTCCCAGGGGGTCACCCATCCCAAGATTGCTTCAAGTCAAGCACGCTTAACTTTGAGTTCTTTCGGATGGACTCCCGAAAAGGTAGGTCGACCTCTGGTGATATGAGTAGTACTATCAATTCTTTTATACGATTCTTAGCCTGACACGCCCCAACATTGTCAGTCTCAGGATCCCCTCTCATTCGGGTGTCGGATCGGTTCGTTCATGTACCCCTTCGCCAGAAGCCTGCGAGGAGCCGCTCCTTGTCCGTGCATCTCTTTGGCATCGGCGATCACTCCCCGCCCTCGTCGGCCCGGGCGTCACAGTGTGCATGGATGACGACCCGTGTGGCCGGGCGCATATGAGTTCTTTTGCTGTGCATGTATACACATCTCGTGTAATTAGGACTATCATGTAATTAGGAATTTATGTAATTCTTTTGTCATGTACAGAAACGACTATTACATAAATTGAAAAAAAAATTTCATACGAAATTCCGCATTTCATTTTAAGTTAAAGCATCGTTAGGCACATAGGACAACGATAGAATAGGCAGTGACGAGAGTGGGTCCTGACACAGAAGCCATCAGGTTAGATGTGGTCCTGAGCTGAGGTGTGCAGGAGCCATTCTGCCACTTCGTGGAAAGTGACATTGTAGCTTTCTTTGATTGAACGGTTGGACTTGATGTATATTCGGTACGCCTTTGAAGTTTATGAATACCCGACGAATGTGGTTTCGAATGCTTTAGGGTCGAACTTAGCACGTTGCTCTCTGTCGTTCGCCACAAAGCACTTGCACCCGAAGACCTTCAAGAATGAAATATTGGGTACTCGCTTGTTTATTATTTCGTACGGAGTCTTATCGAAGCGCTTGTGACACGCTCAAATACTAGCAAGTGTACTGGGTAGTGCAAGTAGTAAAACGGACGAAGTCTGAGTATCGATCCACGAAGATAACTTCATTAATTCTAAGATACTAAACCTAGTTCTAATTTAAATAAAGCGCAAATAATAAAATACACGCAAATAAAATAAATGAGTTAAAACAATCGACGACGAACGTGATCAAGGCACATACACGGCACGGATTAATCCTACGTATTCATGCAATCAATATTTATTAATCAATATAAACTAGTCAAGGTAGAAATTCCTAATATACGCCCTACCCGTTATTCACGTAACTAGCGACCCTATGCGATAATGACCAATCTCTATATTGCTATAAGACTGCAATCACTTCACACGCCTTCCGCGTTATGAATTTCCCCAAGTTTAGACGCTTTCGGCACCTAAGGTCTCGAAAACCACACGTACGAAACCGAATTCCATCTCTGGTCGGTTTTACGTCGTGTGTCTATATTTATTATTCTAACCGGTCTAATCACTTTTTCAGTCTCATAAACCAATCAAAATCATGCACATGGTGATCAAGCATACGCAAGCATTAAACTCAAATATAGAACACGTAAGTAAATCCATACGATTAAATAAAATACGAATAGCATTACTACGAATTCATAATCCGGCCTAATACTGCCTCAATCACAAGAAAACTTAAGCTAGCATATTAATAAAATAAAAACATAAAATATTCAAAGACATCATAGAGAAATAATATAAAACTTCGCCTTTCACGGAAGAAATGCCTCGCAAGCAGTCGATCGTTGCAGTTCTTTTGAATTCAGCCGTGGGTCTCCTCGAATTATTTTGTTTATTCGCTGCCTTCAAGAAAAGCTCCTCTGTTCGATGCCCTCTCTATGCGTGACTTTATATACGAAGGAATATATAAACCGACTTAACGAGATTAATTTGCATAATCGAATCTAGAAACGTATCCATCATATATTTGACTTGCTCTTTCCTTCAAATAGAACTTCAGATCACCGACTTAGTGCCATCAGACTCAATTTTGACGCTCCTTGCAATGAATATATGAACTTTGAAATGATGATGTGGGTAGTTGACAATTTCCACTTGCATAAGACACCATATATAATCTCTTTATTGGGCTTGAGATATTAAAGGGCTGAACTTTAACACATATAAACCCATTCTTGTCATAATTAGAGTGCAGCCCAAGTGCGTATTATAGCTACACTTTGATTCTTTATGCTCCGATATCTGGCTCATAAAAAGTATGTATGTAAGGGTAGGATATCCACGTGTATTAGGATAAATAACGGCCGAAAATATGCTTTTTCGGGTATAAAAATAGCGTAAAATCCTAACTTATCAGCTTGTGAACCACCGTCCTGTTCTGAGTGAACATGTGGTATTCACAACTTCAGCCCAATGGAAGTGTGGGAGGCCAGAATGAATCAGCATCGTACGTGCGGCTCCCACTAGAGTTCTGTTTTTCTTTCCACGACACCGTTCTATTGAGACGTCTTGGCGGCTGAGAATTGCTGACTAATCCCATGTTTTTGATAAAAATCACTGAGATGCTTGTTCTTGAACTCAGTACCATTATCCATTCTGATGACTTGAATGGTTTGTTGCAGCAAATTCTGAGTAGCGTTCACAAAGCTAATTATCAAGTTCCCTGTCTCATCCTTAGTTCGGAGGAACTTCGTCCACGTGTAGCGAGAGTAATCGTCAACAATAACTAGCACGTACTTGCACCCACTAATACTCTGTTCTGCATAGGTCCACAAAGGTCCATATGTAGCAATTCCAAAGGACATGAAGTAAAGGCCACTAGTTTGACGTGATGAGACACTCGCTTCATTTTTCCCAGTTGACATGCCGAACATTGATGCTCTTTTTGTAGAATAATGGTTGGTAGACCGTGAAACAACTTCGTTGATAGTCGTTGAAGAGCTTTGATGTTTAGATGAGACACACGTTGATGCCATAAGCTATTCCTCTGAATTGTAGTCTGGGAGATGAGGCATATAACAGTCGTGGTCCGCACGGACGTCAGATTAATCGTGTAAAGGTTGGATTTTCGAAGTCCTTGGAGGAGTTCTTTGTTCTGACTGTCCAATATTCTCCACCGGTTAGCATGAAAGACCACCTGGAATCCTTTGTCACATAATTGGCATATGCTGAACAAGCTATGGCGGAGACCTTCGACGTAAGAGACATCCTTGATTGTCAGATTCTCCAGAATGATATCCCAATTCCTAGAATGGGGGCTGAGTCATTGTTCCCGGATCCGACTTTTCCATTCGGTCGGTCTTGTAGTTGCTCATCAGCTCTTGTATTCCCGTCATGTGTGTGGAGCAAGCAGACTCAAGGTACCACATATGATGGATCTGCAAAATCAAATTAAAGAGCTTTAGGGTACCCACTTATAAATGGGTCTCAGATTAGCGGAATTCTTCTTATGTTCAGATATGGTTCCTAGAATACAGTTAGTAGGAGCTTTAACAACCCAAGTCAATCAAGAAGGAGTTGAGTTGGGTTTGCCCTTTGTAGACGGCATAGCCTTTTTGGCTATCGTCTTTTTAGGCGGGGATTTAGGAACCCATTTAGGTTGAACCTTGCAAGGAAGATCAATTTCAGCGCGGACAAATGCTTTAGTAGGCTTGAGCATGGAAAAGATCTTTTCATTGGATAGTCTCCTAAGGTGCTTGGGGGATTCGATTTTAACGGAATACATTAGGTGAGAACAAGCATGAATAGCGCCATATGATTTCTTTATGGCTTTGTTCCTACGGGTCTTCCTAGAGGCATTTGTCTTAAAATGATTAATTTTTATTACTGAGGTAGAGCCTGTTTCGAAATTAGTGCTTCTAAAAGTGACCGGCTGAAGAGAACATGTAGAAGCAATTATTTGCACAGAAGAAAAAGCTCTTTTACTTCTACAAGTGTCTTTTATTTGTACATAAGGAGAAATTTTCTTAAAATGCGTCCAAATCTACGGGCTCCTTCTTTATTTTAAACTAGACACTCCCGCCTTCGACTCTAATGCCGCTCTACGCTCCTTGTAGACGTAAGCGAAACAGGATTAGATTTAGAATTTCTTTAGTATTATTTTTAACTTTCTGATCTTTTGAAGGCGCTTTTTCTTTCTTCACACTTCAGAATTCTATTTTGGGTTGATGGAGATGCTTGAGAAATGGCTTGTGGATGGAGGAAGCTTTGAGCTTTTTCATCTAGGAATTTTTTCTTTCAGCTTCAAAAATCTCTCTTTCTTTTTCTAAAGAAACTCTTAACACTTCTATTTTCCAAACAATAGGGGGTATATAGAAAGAATTTTCAGAATGATGAGATTGAGCATCCTTATTATTATTAGAATGAACTTCAAGAACTTAAACTGATTCAAGGCTCCAACCCTTGGGTAGATTCCCAGTGTCGTTGCTTTGATTTAGTTCGTCATAGCAAAAGGAAATTTCAACCTTGATTTTGGCTTTTCTCTTGGCTTCTTCTAATTCATAAGTTTCCTTTTCCCCAGTAAAAGCCATGAGAGAGGTTACTTCGGCACCCATGTATTTGACATTGTAGAGTTGTTAACAGTCAACTTTCTTCAAGTGACATGGATTCTCAATACCTAAGCCATACTTATAATCATAAAATTCTAAGAATATAGTCTGTTCAGATTGTCCCTTCTTTACTATAAGATTATCTAATTTTTAATTTTTGCGTATAACTTCTTATGCTCTTCTCCTAATAGAGCAAAGTTATTTTCTACCGTAAATTTGGCGGCTTCACAGGCATCTAGATCTTTCTTAAGTTCACAAAACTTAGTATTAGATTTATCTAATTCGGCTCTAGGTTGGTGATATTACTAGTCGCTTCTGTTAACCTACAATTGAGGTTAACTTTCTCATTGAGATTTCTAACTAAGCAATTGTAGTTATTTTCTAGCCTGTCTTCTAATTCTTTAACTTTTAAATCATGCTGCTCTATTTGAGGTTTTGTAGTTTCACTAGAATGTAAGCTCTTAGTAAGTTCTTATATTTTTGAACTAGAGCTCCTAAGTTCTGATTCGAGACTAGTAACTTTCTCCTGAGACTTAGCTAGTTTCTTCTCTACTTTCCTTACGCTTTTCTGCTCATGTTTTCATGTTAGTGTATGCTAATTGATACGATTCTACCATGGTCAATAATGTGGAAGGAGAAACTACCTCCTCAGAAGGTTCGGATGCTTGGTCTTCGTCGGTCTGTTTTGAGGTTTCGGCGTCAGAATGCTCGTCCAGGCGGGCCATTATAGGGCTAAATTCTCTTCTTCTAAGCTAGATGGGTCCTCGAACCAGTGGTCTTGGAGTAGTAGTTAGCGCCTCTCTTCTTTGTAAGTGCATTCTCTGGCATAATGACCAGGTTTCCCGCAGTTAAAGCACTTGGTTGGTTCTCTGGTGGCTTTGACGTTGGAAGTCTCAGGTGCATGTTCTTTGTTCCTAGTGGTTGAGGTCCGAAGTCGATTGTCTGATGATGAGGACTTCTTTTTGAAGTAGTGTTTGCTCATCATTTTTCCGACTAACGCGAACTGCTTTCCCAGCACTTTCATGTTAGGCTCCATGTCTTAATCTGATTCGTCCGCAGACTTTGAGGGGTTAGAAGGCTTGATGATCTTCTTTTTTTGTGGTTTTGAGCTTTTCTTCTCTAAGACTAGGGCATCTGAGTCGTCGATAAGCTTGCCCTTCTGCTCCTTCTGAATGATATCTTCCCTGTGCTGTGCAAGATTGTCGTACATGGCATGGATATCCAGCTCCTCAAGGTCTTTATTTTGTTGGATTTGAGCGGATATCTTCTTCCATTCTGAGGGCAGAGAGGAAAGAAATCAGATATTGGTTTCCATGTTCGTCTTTGTGATTTCAATTTTCCTCATCTCATTTAAGAGTGTGAGATATCTCTGGTAGAGATCATGTAAGCACTCCTCGGGTTTAGCTCTGAAGGAATCATAGGATGTAAGAGTATTTGCCTTCTTGGCCTTGATACCGACTTCTGTTCATTGCATCATCTTATGCAGCTCATCCCACATTCCCTTAGCTGTTGGGATGCTGTGTATCTGTCGATAGATGTCATTTGGTATGTCCTGCATTAGCGTGTTCTTTGCTATCAGAACAGCCTTTGCTCTCACGCTTTCCTATGCAGTGTACTCTCTAGGCTCTTTAAGTCATCTAGAGGCAGGGATTGAGGATTAGCGGTGTTTCCACCCGACACCTTTACCTAGAACTGAGCTGGGCCTTGCTCAAGTGAGCTGATAAGGTCATCCACTTGATATTTTAGATCGATAAAATTTAGAAATCGGCTTCTCCACACTGTGTATTCGCCTCTCTTGAGTATTGGGCGACGGTTGTCGTTTCCAAGTGAGTAGGCATACATTTTCGTTTGTTGAGTTGATGAAGGATCTTCGTTGGTTGTTTTGATAGTTTGGACTGATGTTATGTGCTTCACACGTAGCAATTTAGTCAGTAGCGTTTGATTCTAAAGCAGTCGAGAATTATTTTTGATTCAATCTTTATAGTTTGATCGAAAATAATTTTGTCGAGATAAAACGTATTTATTACTGTTCTCGTGTGAGAAAGTTTGTCAGCGAAAACTTTTACGAGCGAAGAAATAGCTCAAAATCTTTCGATCGAAGAAAATCTGGGTAGTGAATTTATTTCGATCGGAAGAAACAGTACGTTTGGAAAGTTTCTCGCTGTGTCGAAATAAATCCGTTGAGTAAAAGTTTTTCGACCGGAAATGATTTTCGCTTAGTCAAACTGACGGAAAGTTTTGCGCGCGCAAATGTCAAAATTGGTCTTCGTCGGAAAAGATTTTCGCTTAGTAACACTCGAGAAATTTTTCTACTAAAGTCATTCTTAGTAAAGACGACATTAGGTCTGACCTGGTATACTGGTCGAGAAAACATTTTGCGCAGAGTTTTTCGATCGAGAAACTAACCTGATCGAGAAACCTAGCGAGAAAAATTAAGATAATCGCAAAAATCACATAATATAATTACACTGATTCAAGCAAAAACGATGAATTAGACTCTGAAATTACAAGTATTTGCTCGTAATCACATAAGGAATACGCACGAACGCACATTTAAACACATTAGAAAGTAAAACATGTCGAATTTGGTCAAAAACAAAATGTGTTCTAAGTTGTTTTTTGCACGAACAGTAATCACTTAAGTCTGATCGATTCTGCTAAATCGAAGTTCAAACAACTACGAATCTAATTGCAATCAATGTTTATCACTTAATCAAGCATAGAAACATCTAATTCACACCAATTAAGCACGGAATTTGAGATATTAGATCGAGATTGAACTTCGAGCCAAATTGTTCTTCGATGAAACAGTACCAGAATTCGAATTCGATCAAATTCTAACAATTTTCGATTCAAAACAGAACGAATCTGCTCTGATACCAATTGTTTGGTCCTGATTTATTAACTCTATGATCCTAGACTCGAATTCTTAAGTTTACGATTAGAATTATTCAACTTTACCTCACGATCGTAAACTTACTATTGAGCTCGAGAGAGAATTTCGCTTGGAGTGAGAAGATTTCTTTCGTTTCTCTTTCTAGAAATCGAATTGCAAGCCTTTCGGATCAATTTCTCAAATCTTCTCATTAAGCTCAATGTTTCTACATCTATTTGTACCAAACATATTTGGTATAATTAACAAACTAAGGACAATTAAAATCAAAGCCCCAATCTATGAAGACAGCTAATTAAATCAAAGCACAACTAAATTGTATTCTACGAACTGTCTCTGATTTTGTCCTTAGGAAGAGGACCCAAGTGTATCGCGAGTAGTCGTCTACAATAACCAGCATATATCACTTTCTACTGATGCTATCTGTTCGCATTGGGCCGCACATATTGACATGTAATAACTCCAGTGGATGTTGAGTGGATGCTATGTGTTTTTGTAGGGTGAGATGCATTTTCATTTTGTCTCTCTCACAAGCTAAGCGCGGATGTTCTTTTTGGTACTTCAGTGGTAGATGTCCAAGCGCTAGTTTGTCGTTTGACAGCTTGTTGAGAGTCTTGAAATTAAGATGAGATAGCCGCTGGTGCCATAGATTATACTGAATTGAGGTTGCTTAGGACATCATGCAGCTGGTTGCTTTTGGTCTGACGATTCTAATCTCGATGGTGTAAAGATTTGTTTAGCAAATTCCCGTGAGAAGTTCTTCACCATCGGCATTGAGAATTTTGCATGTCCTCTTTGGAACAGTTCTTGGAGTCCTATGTCGCTGAACTGTCCAATTGGTAAGAGATTGTGCGCCAACCCTTCAATATAAGAGACTTACTTGATTATGAGTCGATTGCATATAAGATCTCTATAACCGAGAATTCTTGCTCGATTGTTGTTCCCAAAGCGCACCAGTCCACTTGGCCTATCAACGAGTTGCTTAACAGTCCCTTCTTCCCGGTAAGGTGTGTGGAGCAAGCTGAATCTAAACTCCACACATGCGGGGCCTGCAAAATCAAATTAGAGGGTTCAAGCTACCCAATTGAAAATGGGTCCACCCCTGTTGTGCTTGTTAGTTTGAATAGACTCTCTATCTTGTTAGTATGAAAGACTCTCTATCTAGCCTAGTTTTAGCATTTTTAGCTGACGTAATGTTAGGCTTATAGTCTCTAACTTTCTAGGGCTTGGATTTGGATTTCCTCAGTCTTAAGCTTTGGAACCCATTTTTGTAATGTAGGAGCTCTCTTTGACTTCTCCTTTGTTTTTTAGTCATTTCTTGTTCTGCAGTTTTCTTGATAAATTTTATTTTTGATTATTTTGTTTTCTTTGAAAACGTGTCATTAGACATTGTTTTGGAATCTTGTTTGTTGAGACGATCATGCTTGGGAAAATGATTTTTCAAATTTAAAGATGATTGTTTTGATACAGAAGAAAAAGAAGACGATACAAAAGGTTTGAAGGAAAACAATCTATAAAAGTATTCCCCTTAAAATCACTGGTCTCCTTCAAAAGATCTTCCTTCCTAACCCAAAGTTTTCCTTTCAATGGTCATTTTCTGGGTCCTGAAAATTCAAAGTATTAGTACACGAAAATTTATCATGCGAAATTAAGGTATATGCAAGTGAGTGTAGTCTTAATTTTTCCTTAAGTGTGGAGATTTCCTCGAGAAATTCTCCCTTTCAATATCAAAGACTTCCTCTCTCTTTCGAGAGTGGAGTGTAGATCACTGATTTTCTTTACGCATTCAGGCATATACCCTGCTACATATGTAGTCATCAGTGTCTCACTCGTTGATTCTTCTGAGGTATCTCCTTTGCTTGGACGAGGAATATCTGATTCAAATTCCGTTATTGCAGAACATTTTCTTTCTTTATAGCTATCATTCAACTCTGTGTAATCAAATGATATTTCAACTTTATTGCGTGTTTGTGTCTCATCTTCACATTGTAAGGTTTCAGATTCACTGACAAAAGGCATGAGTTTAGGCATAGAACCTATCTGCATGTATTTAAGATCATATAGATAAGGTGCATTAGTTATGCCTTGCTTTAACAAACCTGGGTTTTCAAAACCCGGTCCTTATGTGGATTATAGGAATCAATGTCCATAAGTTTTTCAAGAAAATGGTATGTTCTCATTGGGTTTAGAGGTCCTCCTGTTTTTATCTTGGAGGACAGCCTTTCCCTTTACCTAGAGGGTAAATCATATTTAGCTAAAGTGTCCATCGTTTTTTCCCCATGGGATCTCATTCCTTTCGCTAGGTCCTTGGCTTTAGCTTTGGATTGAATCTGGGCTTCCATGTTTGCGACATTTTCATTAGTTACTAATACTCGATTTTTCTCACATGCATAATTAACCTAAATTTATCTAAAACTTCTAGATTATTTTTTAGGTTTGCTTCTAATTTTGTAAACTTCTTTTTTCCACTAGGTCGACTCGTAGAAAACAAGATCCAACCATCAAGAAATCATATGGCTCCATTCATTCATGTTCTCACCTAAGGTATCCAGTCCAGATCCAATCCCCAAAGCACCTTAGGAGACTATCCAGCGAAAAGATCTTTTCCACAGTCAAGCCTACTAACGATTTGCCCACCTATAAATTCAACATCCCTGCAAGGTTCAACCCAAATGGGCTCCTAAATCCTCACCAGGAAGACAAAGCCCAAAAAGGCTAAGTCACCCAACAAGGTGCAATCCAAACCAACTTCTCCAAAGTTGTCTTGGATGCCTAAAGCCTAGTTAGTGAAAATTTAGGAACCAAAACTAAACAAATTAAGATAAAATCTGCTAATCCGAGAGGACCCATTTATAAGTGGGTACCTAAATCTCTCAAATTTGTTTTTGCAGATCCATCATGTGTGGTACCTCGATTTGGGTTGCTCCACACACATGACGGGGAACTCAAGAAATGTTGAGCAACTATCAAGACCGATTAAATGGAAAGGTCAGATTCGACAACAATGACTTTGCCCCGACGGCTTCGGGATATAATTTTGGAAAATCTGACCATCAATGATGTCTCATACGTTGAAGGCATCTGCCATAACATGTTCAACATATGCCAATTCTATGACAAAGGATTTCAGGTGGTCTTTCATGTTGAATGCAGAATTTTAGACAGCCAGGATCGAACACATTCAAGGTTTTAGGAAAACAAATCTGTACATGATCAACCTGACGTCTGTGCGACCTTTAACTGCTGTTAGCCTCATCTAACAGACAACTATTCAGAGGACCAACCTATGGCATCAAAGAATGTCTCATCTAAATTTCAAGGCTCTTCAGCGACTTTCCACTAAAAAGTTGGTCCACGATCTACCAACGAATCTAGCATATCAAGAGCACCATTGTTCGGCTTGTCAGCTTGGCAAAATGAAGCGTTGCACCACGTCTACAAGTAGCCCCCACGTCCCGTCCGTTGGAATTACTACAAATGGACCTCTGTGGACCAATGCGAACACAGAGTATCAAGACGTAAGTATGTGTTGGTAATAGTGGACGACTACTCTCGCTACACATGGACAAAGTTTCTCCGAATAAAAGATGAGACAGGAGACTTGAGTACCAACTTTGTGAATACCACATAGAATTTACTACAGCTGATGGTCCAAGTCATTCCCACGAGGAACGGAACTGAGTTCAATAACAAACAACTCAGTGATTTTACTAGAAATTAGGAATCAGTCAGCAATTTTCACCCGCAAAAACACCTCAGTAGAATGGGGTTGTCGAAAGGAAGAACCATACTTTAGTGGAAGCCGCGTGTACAATGCTCGTCCACTAAGGGATTGCCCATTTCTTATGGGCTGAAGCTGTAGAGACTATATTTTATTGTAGATTTCATTAGTGGTCCTTGTAATTAGGGGCTTTATTTGTATTAGTACATAGATTAGGACTAGTTTGTCATTTATACCAAGCTTGTTTGCTATAAATACGTGTACAAACAATTGAGCTGAATAGAGAAAATTAGAGAATCAATCCGAAGGCTTTTGAATTAAATTCTAGAGAGAGAAACAGTGAAAACTTTCTCACACTAAAAGTTTCTCTCTCGAGTTCTTCAAATAAAGGTTTTCGATCGAGATTCAATTTCTATCATTCTAGTCGATTACCTTAGAATTCATGCCTAGGATTGTTTGAGTTGATAATCGAGGACCTAACAATTGGTATCAGAGCAGATTCATTCTGTTTTGAATAGAAATTGTTAGAAATCAGATCGAAATTTTTTCTGGAACTGTTTCGTGCGAAGAACAGTTTACGCGCGAAAATTAATTTCGATTTGATAGCCTAAATTCTGTGCTTATTTGATCCGATTTTGACGTTTCTGTGCTCGCATAAGTAGTTTAGATCAATTGCGATTAGATAAGTAGCGATCGGAAGCAAGATTTAGACCGAATTTTTTATTCTGAGATGTTACTGTTTGCGAGAAGAACAGTTTGAATGTGTTTTGGTTTTTGCAGAATTGAATATCATTTGCTTCAAAACATGTTTAATCGTCTGTTCGTAAGGGTTCAGTAGCTAATTTCGAGCGTATACCTGCAATTCCATCGATCAATTTTCAGTATTGCTTGAATTCAGTATTAAAATTGTATTATGTGAACTGTTGCGTAATTTCAATTTTTCTCGCTAAGTTCTTCGATCGAAATAAATTCTCGATCGAAAAACAACGTGGGAAAAATTTCTCAATAGGATACGAATTAGAAACAGAAGTCGCAACTGCTAAGGGCGACTTGAGTGTAAAAGTTTTACGAGCGTTGTTTCAGCGAGTTTCGTGAGATCTTTAATAATAGACTTTTGCGTGCGAATTTTTTTTATAGAAAAACTTTCTCGGTCAGACTCTCAAGTTTGTCCAAGCGAAAAATCTTTTAGGATCGCAAAACTTTTTCGGTCAAATAATTTATTTTGACTTCGCGAGAAACATTCTAACTGTACTGTTTCTTAACGATCGAAATAAATTCAAACACTGAAAAAGGTTCTCGACCGAAAGACTTAAATCCAATTTTTCTCGCTCGACAAATTTTTCGCCTACAGTACCAGACATGTGACGACAGTATCATTACGTTAAAATCAACGAAATTATTTTTGATCAAACAGTAACGATTGAATGAAAAATAATTCTCGATCATTTTTTTAACATCAAAGGCTACCAACTAATTTGCTACTTGTGAAGCTTATTACATCAAAATCTATTCGTCAAAACTAACGAAGATCCTTCATCAACTCTACCACAAAGAAAGAAAATATGGATGCATACTCAGTAGGAAATGATAACCGTCCGCAAATCTTGCAACGCGGCGAATATACAGTCTGGAGAAGCCGCTTCCTAAATTCATAGCCTTTAAAGATCAAGCCGAAACCTGCTAAAGTGACTCGAAGAGGGGCCCGCACAGTTCTGGGTCAATGTAGCCGGTGATGAAACGGTTACTCCTCAAATTCCCGCTACTAGGCGACTGAAGGAGCCTAGGGAATATTCCATCGAGGAAAGGGCCCGCGCTAAGGCAGATCTGATAGCCATGAACACACTCATGCAGGGCATCCCATCTATAGACAGATAGACAGACTCCCAACAGCTAAGGGGATGTCGGATGAACTGCATAGAATGATGCAAAGGACGGAAGTGAGCATCAAGGCCAAAAAGGCAAACATTCTCACTGCTTATGACTCCTTCAAAGCAAAGCCGGAGTAGATCGTATATGACATATATCAAAGGTTCCTCACCCTTCTTAATGAGATGAGAAAGATATAAATCTCTTAGACAAACATGGAAACCAACATCAGATTTCTATCCTCCCTGCCCTCAGACTGGAAAAAGATATCCACTCAACTCAGGCAAAACAAAGATATGGAGGAGTTGGATATCCATGCAGTCATTGATAATCTCGCCCAACATGAGGAAGATATCTGCGAGATTCAGAAAGAGCAAAAGGGCAAGTATATTGAAGACACCGTTGCCTTGTCTCAGAGAAGCGTGGAACAAAGCCTCGCAAAGAGAAGATCGTTAGGCCTCCCTCCCCATCAGAGTCAGAAGACGATTCGGAGTCGGATGCCGAGCCAAGCATAAAAGCACTGGGGAAGCAGTTGGCTTTTATCGAAATATTGATGAGCAAGACGTACTTCAAAAACAAGTCCTAATCTTCGGCCAACCGACTTCGGACCTCGAGCTCTAAGAATAAAGAACGTGCACCAGAGAGCTCCGAAATCAAGAACACCAAAGAGTCCAACAAGTGCTTTAACTGTGGCAAGTCTGGTCATTTTGCTAGAGAATGCACTCTTTCCAAGAAGAGAGATGCTAGTTACTACGCCAGAAAGCTTCAACTCTCAAAAAAGAAGGAAGTTGGAATAGCCCTCATGGTAGAGCAGGACCACTGGCTCGAAGACATGTCCAATTCCGAATAGGAGAATTTAGCCCTCATGGTCCACTTGGACAACACCTTGGATGCTGAATCCTCAAGCCAGACGGACGATGACGACGCATCCACCTCATCACAAGAGGTAGTCTCTCCTTCCACATTATTGACCATGTTAGAATCGTATAACATAAAATACGCTAACGTGAAACGTGAGCAGAAAAGTATAAAGGAAGTCGAGGACAAACTTTCTATGTCTCAGGTGAAGATTATTAGTCTCGCATCAGAACTTAGAAGCTCTAGTACAAAAATAGAAGAACTTATGAAGAGCCTACATTCTAGGGAGACTAGTCAACCTCATATGGGGCAGCATAATGAAAAAATTAAAGAATTAGAAGATAGGCTAGCAAACAACTACAATTGCTTGGTTAGAAATCTCAATGAGAAAGTCACCCTGAATTGTAGGTTAACCGAAGCTACCACTAAGATCACTAACTTGGAAGCTCAATTAGAAATATCGAATGCAAAAATTAGTGAACTTAGTAAAGAACTTGATGCCTCTCAAATCGCTAAATTGACCGCAGAAAATAATTATGCTCTCTTAGGCGAGGAACGTAAGAAGTTATATGCAAAAATTAGTAAATTATACGATCTTCTTACGCGAAGGGGCCATTCTGAACAGACTATACTTCTAAATTAGCCCAAGCATTTAGATTTCTATAATCTTTTAGAAGGTATAGGTTTCACTAATCCATGCATGCTCAAGAAGAAAGAAATGTATGACATAAAGCACATAAGGTTAGGGATAACCACTCTCAGGGCATTTACTGAAGCAAAAGAACAAGATGATCTAGAAATCGCCAAGAGAAAAACCACAAAAAGGGCTCAAATCCCCTTCGATTACACCGAGCTAAATGACAGAGATAAAAACATAAAATCGTCTCTAACTCCTGCCTATGACTTAGTTCAACCTCCTGACCCTCAAACATTCCACGAGGAAGCCAAAGACGTTCATTATAGAAATTCTCTCTACAAACCTCCCATCATAAAACAGATCGAGGAATCTCAGGCGAAATTAGACAAAGAAGAGAACTTCGAAGCTGAAAAGAAAAAGTTTTTACAAGAGATGAAAAATCTCAAAACTTCCTCATCTTCCCCAGATACCTCTCACGCTCTTGTGAAAAGCGTGAAAATATATAAAGTGCCTTCAAAAGATCAAAAATGTATTGTTAATTCTGTTAAAAGTGCTAAATCTAAATCTATCTCACCTACCTTTACAGGGAGCATAGGGGCAGCACTACAAATGAGGCGAGAGTGTCTAGTGTTAAGATAAAGAAGGAACCAGTAGATTTGGATGTTTCTAAGAATGTTACTCCTTTCAGTTCAAATAAAAGACACCCGTAGAACTAAAAGGGCCATTTCTACTTTTCAGATAATTGCTTCTACTTGTTCACTTCAGCCTATCACCTTTAGAAGCAACAATTATGAAATAGGCTCTACTTCACAAATTAGGGATATTAGTTCCAAGACAAATGCATCTAGGATAAACCGTAGGAAACAAGATCCCGCCACAAAGAAGGCATGTGGCGCTTTTCATTCTTGCTCTCACCTAGTGTATCCCTTAAAGATTGAATCCTCCAAACACCTTAGGAGATTATCAAAAGAAAAGATCTTTTCCTCGGCCAAGCCTACAAAAGCATTTGTACTTGCTGAAATTAGCCTTTCGTGCAAGGTTCAACCCAAATGGGTTCCTAAATCTCCGCCTAGGAGACAACCGCCAAGAAGGCCAAGTCAACCAAAGAGGCTAAACCCAAAACCACTTCTTCGAAAGTGACTTGGGTTATTAAAACTCCCTCAAATAATAATTTAGGAACCATATCTGAACCGAATTCTACATCTGCTAATCCGAGAGGACCCATTCTTAAGTGGGTACCTAAAGTTCTCTAAATTGTCTATGCAGATCCATCATGTGTGGTATCTCGATTCTGGTTGCCATATGACGGGAAATCAAGAGCTGCTGAGCAACTACAAAAACCGATCAAACGGCAAAGTCAGATTCGAGAACAATGACTCAACCCCCATTCTAGGATTGGGGATATTATTTTGAAAAATCCGACGATATTATTTTCACATTGACCGATGCAGAAGTTTGGACAATCGGGACATAGAACTCCTCTACGGACTTCGGAAATCCAATCTTTACACGATCAACCTGACGTCCGTTCGGCCCTCGACAGCTGTATGCCTCATTACTCAGACTGTGATACAGAGGATCAGCTTATGGCATCAACGAATGTCTCATCTGAATATGAAAGCTCTTCAATGCCTCTCTAAGCAAAAATTGGTCCACGGTCTTCCAATTATAAAGCCAAAAAAGGAGCTTCAATGTTTGGCCTGTCAATTAGGGAAAATGAAGCAAGCATCTCATCATGTCAAGCACGTGCTTTGGAACTAATCCATATGGACCTCTGTGGGCCCATGCAGACACAGAGTATCAATGGATGCAAGTACGTGCTAGTTATCGTCGATGACTTCTCTCGCTACACTTGGACAAAGTTCCTCCGAACTAAGGATGAGACAGGGGACTTGATTATTAATTTTGTGAACTCTACTCAAAACTTGCTGCAACAGACTATTCAACAGTAATGAGTTCAAGAACAAATATCTCAGTGAGTTTTATCACAAACATGGAATTAGTCAACAATTCTCAGCCGCAAAAACACCTCAACAAAACAGGGTCGTTGAAAGGAAAAACAGAACTCTAGTGGAAGCCGCTCGCAGATGCTGATTCATTCCGGCCTCCCACACTTCCTTTGGGCTAAAGCAGTACATACCGCTTGTTTTACCCAAAACAAGACGGTGGTTCACAAACGTTTCAACAAAACTTCGTACGAGATCTTAAATAAGGGAGTACCCAACATCTCATTTTTCAAAGTCTTCGGGTGCAAGTGCTTTGTGGCGAACGACAGAGAGCAACGCGCCAAGTTCGACCCTAAAGCATTCGAAACAACCTTCGTCGGGTATTCTTCAACCCCAAAAGCGTACCGAGTATACATCAAGTCCAACTGTATGTTTAAGGAAAGCTACAATGTCACTTTTCACGAAGTGACAGATATGGCTTCTGGGCACATCAGTCCAGGACCCGAGCCTAACCCGATGGCTCCTGAACACCTCATTTTAGAACCAATGCCTAACCAGCTGGCTTCTGAAGACGACATCTCAGAGCCCGTTTTCACTGGTGTGTTGGCACAAAACCAACAGAAGATGGCAACAACTCAGTAATCAACGCCAGAAAAAGCTATGAGAATTGTGTTAGACGACTTGGATTCCCTCTTTGAGCCTCTACATCAGCCAGTCACCATCAGTCCTACACATGACGAGGCCGATGTACCAAGCTCTTCAACGGTCCCTACCTCACCCGATTCAGAATTGCCACAGAATAATGAAGAACCTAGCATGGCTGTTAAGGAAGAATCATCAAAGTCGCTCCTTCCTAGTGCAGATTTGGAACTTCCTCACACAAGTGACCAATCAGAGATCATTGGAAATCTAGACCCACAAATGGCTGACGCTTCAACTTCAGCTTTGCCCCATGAGCGCAAGTGGACTAATGCTCACCCAATTGATCAGATAATTGGCGATCCTTCGAGCGGTGTAAGGACACGTCATCAACGCAGTCTCTTCAGCTGCTTCTTAAGCCAAAATGAGCCTACTAAGGTAGCAGACGCACTCCAAGACCCGGATTGGATATTTGCGATGCAAAAGGAAATCAATCAATTTGAGCGTCTTCAAAGTGTGGAAATTAGTACCCTGTCCGCATGGGAAAACTGTCATCGGTACGAAATGGGTATTTAAGAACAAAAAGAATGAAGATGGCGAAGTGATCAGGAACAAGGCAAGATTAGTTGCAAAGGGATATAACCAATAGGAAGGCATTGACTACGACGAGACATATGCTCTTGTTGCTCGAATCGAAGCCATTCGTCTCTTACTGGCTTACGTGGCTCATAAAGTGTAACGACCCTAGCCATCGCTACCATTTCTAGCCTTATCTTACATGCCTAACTGCGTATTTAGTTAGAAGAAATACGAAAATGCGGAATAATTTTATTTTTCTTTTTCATAAAGGAGTTCATGTCATGTACACGTCAAAAGAATACATTTTTAAGACAAAAGAATGCTTCCAAACTTTCTAAGTACATTCGAGTTCTATCTACATGTGTCGTGTATATTTGTGCAGCAAAAGATCCTATGCGCCCGGCCTCACAGGTCATCATCCACGTACACACCACCCCCCCAGAAGTTGCCCGGAAGCTTCAAAAGATTGCCTTTCCGGCTAGGCGATCACGTACCGTGCTCGCTCACACCTACAACACACAACGTAAGGGTGAGCTAAAGAGCTCAGTAAGTAGAAACTATATGCATGCAGTGCACGTGTCCTATCTCGCAAATGACAACCGCGTCAATGCGTCCTAGACATCACTTTCTTTCTCATTCTCTTCCCCTTCATTATTTTCTTTCCTTTCATAATTGGGTCCTCGGCTTTTCTATCTCGATATGCACCATCTTAGAGCACATTTCCATTTAGGACATATACATAAGTGACAGCACACACAACTGAGAGGCCAACTTCCGTCCTTGAGCACAAAATTATAGTATCAGTATACTATCGAAATTGATTAATTAATTACAGTCTTGAATTTCATAAGCAGTGATATATTGATTATCGACTTGTATTAGACATGTAACTACTTATAAAAATTTTCCTCAGTTAAATCCACACGTGAACTATTCTTGACTCGTTAATTAACCTAGCCTTATACGATTCGTGAACTTATATGGCTCACAAAACTCCTATGACTTGCGAACTTGCTTCGCGAACTTATTTAGTTCGTGAAGCGTACGAAATTCGACCTTAAGCTATTTGCTACTAGGTCTGGTGAATTTCCTAATATTTATCCTTTAAACCTGAGAAGGCTATAAAGTCAGTCTATAAGTTATATTAATTAACTATATAAATTTTTGTTCCAAAATTCTATCAAATACAACGTCCGCCTATACGGAAAACTGACCCCGAAAACACCGATAGGCAAATTATGATCGGGCGTTGAAAGAGCCTATGCTCCTTGGAACCAGAATAGTTTTCTGATTAAAGGGTGCGAAAGTATTTTTTGTAACTTAAAACGTCTTAATCTAAGGGGTTCAGTTCGCCAAGCTTCGGCACGCAAAGTGTTACGGATTCGCAAATTGCATTAATTTGCAAACTTCGTTCGGCCCACGAGACGTCTTCAATTCGCGAAGTGCAACGATTTGTCAACCAAGTGGATTTGCCAACTTCGATTCGCGAAGTACACGGGTTTGCCAACCTCACATGACCCACCCGAAGCATCTTCAATTTGTGAAGTGCCACCATTCGCGAACGCGCATGGATTAGCCAACTAGAACCCGCAAAATGCATGAGTTCGCAGGTCGTTGGGCTCGCCATCCTCAATTCGCGAAGCACCTAAGCCTGCCTATAGTTCGCAAATCGTTCTAAAGTTCCTCTCAATTCGCAAAGTACCCCAGCCCTTAGTTCACAAAGTGTACGAGTTCGCGAAACACCACCTCGCGAAACTAGGGTTCGCGACACGTCGAACCCGCAAAACTCCAATTGGGAATGGTCCTACTTCGCGGGTCCATGCTGGATTCGTGATCCTCGTTCAGCATGGGTTCGCAAACCCAGTTCGCGAAGTATAAACTTCGCGAATCCATGCACGCGAAATAATGCAAGTTCGCAACCCCCCGTGCTTGTCTTGCAATTCGCAAAGCTTTTCAATTCGCAAAGTTCATTGCGAGGCTTAGGATTAGTGATCAGGAGTTCGCGAAGGTCGTACTTCACTAACTCAAACATACTAAAACACGTGCAGATACTGTTGCGCGCAGATGATGTGGATGCGGACTCAGCTTCGCGATTATGGGTACAATTTAAATAATATGCCTATATATAGTGATTGCCAAAGTGCCATTGCGATTACGTGCAATCCTGTTCATCATGCACGCACGAAGCACATAGACATTAGATATCACTTTATCAAAGATAACGTAGAAAAGGGCACAATCGACATGTATTTTGTGAACACAGAGTACCAATTAGCCGATATTTCACCAAGCCATTGGATGAAAAACGATTCCAATTCCTTGTCGAAAAATTAGGCATGTTGAATCACCCGTGATATGTGATTTACCTAATCTTCCGTGCTATCACATGCTCTATTCTATGTGTTTTCCATGCTCATTTGTCATATCTTGCTTGAAAATAAAAAAAAATTAAATTAAATAAAAATAAAAATAAAAATAAAAATAATAATAAACTATACATATACCTATAATTCAGGGGGATGACGAGATCCTTTAGGATGTTTCGGTCTAAGTCACGTAGAATTTTTCCCGACATACGACTGATTCAACTGCTTAATTTTGTCAGTCTGCGTCACATTCTTGTGTCTAAAGGTCTTTATTTTAATCTAATAGACACAAAATCACCCTTCAAATGTGAGGTCTCTAGCCTTTCAAATTTTCCCTCTTTGGATCTATCTCTCGAGTGAAGTCACACTTCAATTGATTGTCTTTACTAGTGATACTTGGCTTCATACTCGCCTTTCTTTAGATTGTTAGGAAAAATGATTTGGGCATTTAGGTAATCCCTCACTCGGCCTTATATAATCTTTTCCAATACCATAGCCCTTAGTCATCCACTTTGGACTTTCTCCGAATTCCTTTTCGTCATTTGAAACCCATTCCAACCTTCAACCGATTTTATACTCTTCGAATGGTTGTTCAAACGAGAAAAGTAGGGGGAGAAAAAAAAGATGACAAAAGAAGGCAATGCTCAATGCACAAAAACAGCACAAAGGAACCACCTTTTGGAAACTACAAAAAAAAGGCATGGATCATGCTGTGAACTTCTTCGTCGATAATCTCGTACGCTCGTCAGAACGGTTGGAAAGAGGAGCACCACGAAGTGAACTTCTCCAATGATAATCCGGTCTTATATCGGGAAATGAGAAGAGGAGCGTAGCCTTTGGTACGAATTCCCTAACCATGAACTTCTCCAAATTGATAATCTCTGAAACCTCTCTAGGGATTAAGAGAAGAGGAGCACGGTATCGGCCCGAGAACCAATAGGAAGAACTTCGCCTACGATAATCTCCTAGAGCCTCGTGTAGAAGCGGAGCTTCAGCTTGAGCATAAAAGGGGTATTAAAATAATAATAATAATAATAATAATAATAATAATAATAATAATAATAATAATAATAAGTGAGGGGATTGAAAAGATGAAAAAAAAGTTTGCCGAAAGAAAAGAAGGAGACGGATGTATAAATGGAAGACGAAAACGATAAGCTCACCTTTTCCTCTAAATTCCTTCCTTTCTAAGTCATAGCCAAATTCAACCCTTAAAAGTCCCTTTGATTCAAAAAACGTCGATCTCTTGCTTAGGTGAAATGATTAAATATGCCTCGATCACGGGTAAATTGACTTAAAATTGCTAGTGTTGACTTGAGCGATATAAATACAAAGTCCCCGAGTCAAAAAATAATAGAGTGCTAGAGTGAACTTAGTGAGAGTTGTCAAAATGGATCTTTCTATGGACCTAAGACTTTAGTTTGATGACTAGACTTGACGGCAGCGTGTTTTTCAAGTGTCATACGAAAATTTAGGCGTGACGATCGATTGAAGCAAAATAATCTGACCCCATACTATTATAAATATTAATATGATAAAAAAAATTCGCACATTTTGACATGAAATTCTATAATTTCTTATGTATTGACTTGTATAAATGCGAAAATTTTATCGTCTTAAAATTCACACATCTTGAGTGCATATTTAACTTGCATTGGTATTGAATTGAATAAAATGCGAATATTTGATTTTGCTCATACCCTCGCGCAAATCTTTATTACATGTTTAGGGGAACGTGTATCTAGTCTAAATTGATTAATTGCCTGTTATAATGATTGTTAGTTGTATTGATTTGCATGATTACGGGATAAATCGATATAGGTGCACTATTTGAGGGGGAGCATCTACAATGATTCCATGTTTTGAGCTCCAAATATTTTTGATGTTCTTTCATTAAGTGTTGCAGAAATTTTCGTTTTGATTCGCTTTGGACAATACTTAAATAAGGAGGACTTCACAAATTTTCATGATCGTGAACTCAAGACATTGGTAAAGCAATTCAGGGGCAGCCTTATTAAAACAATTACTTCCTAATTAACTCTATCATTCTCGACATTTTGCTCCAAGTACAGCAGAATTTCGTAGATCAATTTTGGAGCGAGATGTCATTCCTTCGAAAATACAGGGAGTTAATTGCACTTTTGTTTATACTTTGGGGGAGTAATTTTGTGGTCTTATATTGAAACTGTGGTCAATCTGAAAATTTAAGAGAAACTTGCGATCGAAAAATTGGATAAAAGAGTTAATTTTCAATTCCAATTTTCTCGTGCGTAAATAGTGATGGTCCTGAATTTTACCTCATTCGCAAAACTTATGGTCGAGAAATTGACTAGGAGATAAATTTTTCAATTCAAAGTTTCTCGAGAATAAACAGTAGTGGGCCTCATCTATAGTTTCTCCAGCGAAAACTATGTTGGGCTTGATCTATTTCTGCAGCGAAAGTGTCCCATCGAAAACCCAACACATCAAATCCACTCATTAATTAAAAATTCACTTTATGCAGTTGAAATTTTTTACGCAAAACCCTTACACGAATACCAACAGTCGAACATTTTTCTCTCACGCAAAACTCATGCGAAAGATAGAATCTCAAAATCAAACAACTTGTTCTTTGATTTTCAACTCTTAACTGTCTTTCAGAGGTAGATTGACTATTTTTATGTGTCTGCGTATTGATTTTCTTCATTAGCATCCACATTCTGGATTTTTTCGTTCGATTTGTGATTTTGTTTCTCGACTGTAATAGATTTGAAAAATCCTAGGTTATTTTGCAGGATTTAGAGCTTGTTTTGTGATTATTTGATACAATCTCTGCTTAAAATGACTATCTTAAGGTTTTTCGATCAATCTGGTAGGATAAATTTTGATTATCTGTGTTTTAGAGTTCAATTTCTAAGCCTCGACTATCTGGGTTTTTTAACACATGAAGAGATAGAAGAACTTTGTCAATCGCAAATCGTTCCGATTGGATTTAAATTTAATTGGAGTACTATTTGCGTCGTAAAAGATTTTCGTTCACTGAATTTTGACTTAGTCGACAAGTTAAGTAACGCAGTTTGCTAATTCAGTTACCATCGAGAAATTCAATTAGAATTTTATGCAAGCGAAAAATTAACGCGTAGAATAGGTAGAAGGATGCAATTTAATTCGAGCGCAAAACTTACTATCGCGAAATATTTTCGATTTCATTTCAATTTCGATCGACTATTTTAGCGGCGATAAAATTAATTTTAATCGCCGCTAAAATTTCTTGATCGTCAAACTTCGCAGCGAAAAACTTACTTACAATCGAAAAACTTTCCCGCTCGACTAAAATTGTAACGAAAATTTTATTCTAAGAGAGAAAAATTTATCGATCGTAAATTTGTGCGGATTTCAATCTGCACAATCGCAAATTTACACGGAATTTTTCTCGAGCGTGAAATTCCTCGGCTACGGTGACATAAATAACGTTCCAACACTTAGTAAAACTTTCTAAGTCTTTTTCACTGTTGCAAAATCTAGCGAATAAAATTCTCGATCGTAAAATGGAACAGAAATTCCATATTTGAATTCAGCACTTACGAAATTAAATTGAGAAGTTTTAATTCTCGCACGATAAAAAGAACGGAGTGAATAGTGACTTCAAACGCTTAGAATATTTTTCGATTGCACTAAACTATATCATATATACTTATGTCGAAAAAAATTCTTTTCAAATCATCACTCACTTCGTATGACCTATGTGCCTCATATCTGTTTTCCAATTGCCAAATTATCAAACATAATATCACATGCTGGAACATTATGGTTCGATACAAACAATATTTTCGATGCAAATTGTGTATTTTGAAATAATGATCTGTGATTTCCCATTAATTTTCAGATGGATCGCTATCCTACATACAACCACATTTATGAGCGAAACCTGTACCTGAATGTACAAGACACAAATTTTCAGCTCGACCTGACAACTTTCAGATGCCCGGATGAGATAATTGTGTCTATCCTACATGGCCATCCCCTCTGGCATGCCTCACGACAACTGCCTCTGTACCGATGGTCTACCTTCAGCAGTTTTGGGGGAGGTTCACAAGTCATGTGATTGAGGGAGCGTACAGCTTCACTTTGGTGCTTGGGAATAGGCATATCACCATGACCAAGAACAATTTCGGCCTCGTTCTCGACCTCCCTTACGGTCACAATTATGACCCACTACCACCAGACGCCGCTTACCAAGCTAGCTCAGATGCAGAGCAATGGGATTCCCCATCCATGGAAGACACTTTTTGGAATAATCAATAAGTGTCTGTCTCCGAAGCATGCAGGCTTCGACTAAGGCAACGGCAACATCCTCCGGATATTTCACGGAGTAATGTTCTCACAAACTTACGATTTCATTCAACTGATCTGGAAGGACCTCGCAGAACAAATTAGACAGAAAGAGAACAAACGGTCCAAAACTGTGCTGTATGCGACATGGTTCTCCGTATCATTCGACAATTCATGGAACTACATGAGGACATCCCTCGCTTGCCTCCTGGAGGAAATTACCAGCCCTTACGTCTGAAGTTCTTCCATCAGCCGAAGCTCACGGATTTGGACCAACCGTCGATGGCAATTCCGTTTGAGCTGCTTCTTCTCGCCGATCCCTCGGGAGACACCCATAAGCTCTACTGTCAGGAAAATCATCTCACTTAGCAGATGATTCGAGGCCTCGCGATAGATTTCAACGTCAGCCCTCCACAGCCACAACAGCCGCATGCTAGTCCTGAAGACACGATGATTGATAAAGTGGCTCAGGAACTAGAGATGGAGCCCCCAACTCACGAGGCAACAATGCCAGATGTTGAGTCCACGCTAATAGATGATGTGGCTCAAGAGTTGGAACTGGAAGCTCGATAAGTATCACTTGGTGCTGAAGTGCCCATTCATGTCAGCGCGCTCGATGTACCTATTGAGGAGGTACTATCTCAAGGAGCTTCGCTCGAGGCAGATGCGGGGCACACCGCACCACCACCGGATACTATGCCGGAGACAGAGGCTCTAATCTCAAGGATTCAGCCCTTCGAGCCTCAGATGACGGAACCAGCCAATGAGGATGTAGAACGAGAACTCTCACCTCACACGCTACCTCATCAGCCACCTAGTCAGATGAGGAGATCCAATTAATAAGAACGACTCCGAGACGACTAAGTGTATCATTTGAGTCTATCTTCCCCGTCGTTACCACCGCACCAGACATCGCATCGATCTCACCGTCAAGCGCTGCAGACATACCTTCGCTCAATCTTGAGCCGCTGCACAACTTACCGATGTCTGGATCGCAGGTTCACTCAGAACCTGCAGAAACACCCATAGAGGAGAATCTTCAAGATTCGACTTAAGGATTGGGTGGAAGTCTCGAACAGTCACAACCTCAAGTGACTGCGAGCCAACCTGAGGAGCTAGTGTCTGCTCAAGGGTTGCTAACAAGCGACATAAGTCGACCTGGTCCATCATCGACGGAGGCGTCTGTCCAGTTCGTGACTGAAGCCTAGTTTCAGACCACGCTCTCTGCAGGCATCAAATCTCTAGAAGACAGAATGATGAAGAGAGTGCTCGCTGCTATCGAGACGTCCCAGCATGACACTGGGGAAGCAGCCGTCTCTGAGAGCCCTTCAGCACTAACACACCCAATCCCACAACCCACTCACACCGACCCACTCGCAGACTCCTCTATCCTCATCAACCCATACACCGTTTCCATAACCCAACTCCACGACATCCTTCTCGCCCGCCTCATCGGCCTTCCCACCAGAACGCCTCAGGAAGAATCCCTCTGCAGGCCTCTCGTCGACCACCCTGAGCCACCCACTCAAACTTGCCAAGGTCAAAGCTCCCGCACCCGATGTTGACATGACGATTCCAATGATCAGAATCGTCATGAGGGGGAGAAACGGCCTATGACCTCATCAAGTGGTCAAGGCGAAGGTCAAGGACAAGGCGCATGTTCAACTCAAACAAGCGCTGGAGCCGGACAAACCCAAACCACCACCCAAACCATACAAACAACCCATACCACGCACCATACTGCTCATCCAACCCACCAAACCCAAATCGACCCACCATCCCTTCACCTAAGGACGCCTCCGCCCACACAACCGACTTTCACAAGCCCCTTGCTTCTGGAAGAAGAAGCAAGTGCTGCCATGCTCATAGACCTAGCACGGACTCAAGCAACTCCATCAACTGCTCCTGACCAATCGGGACCATCTGGAAGTGGAGTCAACCCGCATGAGATCCTTGACAAGTACATATTCGAAGGACAGTGGATGACCCACTACATGCCCGAAGAGCATCAAAGACAACGGCTCAAGGACGTTCGACAGTTCCTACAGCAAGCTTCGGTAAACCTTGTGCTCATAGAAGACTCAGAACTTCAGGAAGGTGAAGATCATGAAGCAGATCTCCCCAAGCTACCCGAGCTGATTGCTCAAAGAGCGGATCCCCCTCCAAGAATGATGTCGGGAACTGTTCGAATAGATACGCCATGGGAGAACATCAGAATAGAAATTCCCTTTCTTGAAGAAGTTCGGGAAAACATATGGAGGTCACCAAATAAAGTAAGAAGTTGAACGAATTCGAGCTCAGAGGGATTTCTCACTGGGATCAGCAAAAGAGAATGACATATCTTTGGATGCTGACCCATCTCGGACCAGATGTGAGGATGCAGATGACTAAAGTGCAAGCAAGGAATCATTATAAGAGTCTATCTTCTATCTTCCAGCTGCTAAGTGTCTACTGCGCCAAAGGAGGACTTCCAACACCATTCTATGTAATTGAGCGAGTGGACAGAACTCGAGAAGAACTCAGCGAAAGCGACCTATCCTACCTTCCTTACAAGGAGGTGTACCGTCTCTACCAGCTCTATAGAGAAGTACAAGGGTCCTCAAGGCTTCATCAAGAAAGAAGGACTCGAGGGACTCTACCGGTTCATGATGCGCCAAGTCAAGTACTTCACCCCGCACGACCTTCAGATGGCTCTGGACAGCAACATGAAGAAGGTCAACATGACCGCTCCACTCAACAAAGGACCTGAGATCGAAAGGCTTCCCAACAATCACGTGCACATCAGCTCAGTCCTAGGCATTACCTACCACAATCCAATCGCGAAGAAGAATAAGATGATGCTGAAGACTGAGATCCACCAATTCTGTGATGAGACGCTCAAGGTCATCAAGAGGAATATAGAGCAGAGGCTGGAAGAAATCAATAGAGACACGATGCTGAGGATCCATCGATTTGTAAGAGAACAACCTCTGATGCTGGAACTCCTTGATGACATCGAGTAGCGCCTGGAGCTGCGAAACGGTCTAAGGAACTTTGAGCATGCACTGGGCTTGAGAAGATCGTACTTTGACCGACGAGGACAAATGGAACTGAAGAGCAATAAAGCACAAAGGTGGAGATTGTAGATACTATATTTTATTGTGATTGATTTCATTAGTTGTCCTTGTAATAGGGGCTTTATTTGTATTAGTCCATAGATTAGGACTAGTTTGTTATTTATACCAAGCTTGCTTGGTATAAATACTTGTTCAAACAATTGAGTTGAATAGAGAAAATTAGAGAATCAATCCGAAAGGCTTTTGAATTAAATTCTAGAGAGAGAAACAACAGAAACTTTCTCACACTAGAAGTTTCTCTCTCGTGTTCTTCAAAGAGAGGTTTTCGATCGAGATTCAATTTCTATCATTCTAGTCGATCACCTTAGAATTCATGCCTATGATTGTTTGAGTTGATAATCGAGGACCTAACAGAAGTAGTAAATACAGCTTGTTTTACTCAGAACATGACCATAATTCACAAACGACTCGAGAAGACTCCGTACGAGAAAATCAACGGAAGAATTCCCAATATTTCTTTTTCAAAGTCTTCGGGTGCAAGTGCTTTGTGTCGAACGATAGAGATCAAATAGCGAAGTTCGACACGAAAGCATTCGAAGATGTCTTCATTGGGTATTCTTCAACTTCAAAGGCGTACTGAGTATCCATCAAGTCGACCCGGACAATCGTTGATGTAGAATATACGTTAGAGTTGTGCTTTGATTATAATTAGTTGTCCTTGTAATAAGGACTTTTATTGTATTTATCCTATTAGGACTTAAGCTGTATTTATACCAAGTCAGTTTGGTATAAATACTCACGTACACATACGAATTGAATACAGAAAATAGTTGAATTGATTCGAAAGGCTTGCAAATCCATTTCTAGAGAGAGAAACTCAGAAATCTATCTCACTCTAAAAGAATTCTCTCTCGAGCTCTCCAAAGAAGGTTTTCGATCGAACTCGAAATTCCTACAATTCTAATCGATTGCCTAATTTAAGTTTAGGATCATTGAGTTGATAATCGATGACCTAACAAATGAAAGCTACAACTCACTTTTCCACGAAGTGACAGAAATGGCTGCTTAACATGGCAGTTCAGACTGTTAGCAATATGCCCTCGAATGTTATACGAGGATTAGATTGTATAGGGCATTAGCTTATTTATCATTCGACCTTTTATGTAATAAGATATTTTATGTGTTTATTGAAAGGCGTTGTTCGTTTATTGGATAAAAGAGTACTTTACTAAGCATCCGGTAAAGCAATAAATGAACAAATCCAAATGTGTCGAGTTGAGTCATTGTTCTCAATGGGTACGAGAGAGGAAGGCACCAGTGGACTCTTAACCTCGAGCATTAAAAGTCCGTAGGCCTTAGGCTCTGGGTGCTGGATAACCGATTACGGCTTATTTGTCGATGACCTATCGAGTGTCGATACCCTGCTTGGAAGTGGAGGTCATGACTGTGATGCGAGTCGAATCAAGAGATTGAATCGTTTCATGGACACTGACTCACGGGTCGTACGATCGAACATGGCTTATTACTCAAGGAGTGTCAATGACCGAAGACAACACTATAGTAGTCTACGTGAACCTTAGACCGAAAGGGACTTTGGCGGAGTTGATCGAAGTCTCGACTATCACTGGTTGCCCTCGACCCGATTTGCTGTTGCATGGGTCAGCGGGCTACATGGAGTTTTGATGACGATTTGTGATTGTCGGGCTTAGACCGAGTACGGATTCACAGTCTCGCAAGTAATCGAGATAACTGTCCTATGAGGACATCGACGCGAAATTATGAAATCCTTGGCCAAGCTATTGAACTAACTCATGTTAGACATGGAGGGTAGTTTGGTAATTTGCCTCGTCACCGTTTTATGATAGAATCGAGTATAGTGAGTTTGACATAGACCATGGCTCTCACTCGATTGGGACACAACTGAAGGGTTTATACGTTGTACTATAATCTATAGTAAGGTTCTCGAATAAAGACTGGGTCAAAATTCGCACTCGAATCGGGTTACGGTCCGGTACTGCGGGATTGGCTAGGTAACTGCAGGACTCTTGGATTCCTCCCTTGCCGATTGAGTCGAACCTAGAGAGTCGGGCTTAAAAAGGATCATCAACGTGTACTGATAATGAGAGAAAGTGTTTTGGGCCGCGCCTTAATGGGCCTCGGGCCGTTTAATGGACCGAAGTCGGACTTCTTATGAAACTAACTTTGAGACTTGGGCTTGGCTATGTGCTTAAAAGGCTTGAGGGTAAAATTGGAATTTGACCCTAAGCTGATTTTCGAATTATGCCTTGGGAATTAATTTCGAAAATTAAATATAAATATGGAAATAATGTATTTGGAATATTATTTATTTTAAGGTGAAAATTTCGAAATTAATCTTGGATTAAGTTTCGAATTTTATGCCATATTTAAATATACTTAGTTTGACTTATTATTTAAGTTAGTTGTCTAATTATGGTAAGTATCATTATATGAATTTTGAATTAAATAAGGGAGAGAAAGATATGGCAAAATCTATCCACTTAAGGAGCAAAATCAAAAACCATATCTTTAATATCTCCTAGGGATTTCCAAATATATCATAGTGTAAATAGGGCAGCCCTATTTAATAATTTGGAGTGAAAATTTTGTCCATAACAAAGGCACAAAACACACACCGAAAAAAAACACTCTTCTCTCACGCGACGGCTCGGTTCTCTCTCGCCATCTTTAGAGAACTGATTCCGTGGTACACTGTGAAGTCGGCTTGACGATCTAATGCCATCCACCACCATCGACGAAGTCTTGAAGAAAAGAACGAGGAGCTGCCACTCGCTTCAACTGATAATTCTCAACGGGTTTGACCTGCCCTATTATATGTCTCTGTGTTACTATTCTGATCCAGGCAACGAGGGCAATAAGGGAACCCGAAAAATTTTTGTTCCGCACCATACCCGGGGACGTGGCGTCTCCGGGAGACACCGGGTAACCCAACCGTGGTATCAGAGCGGGCGCTCGTGATCAGAATCATAACGTGTTTAAATGGAAACGAGGCGCGTGGGAGACGATTGAAAAGCCGACATGGTTCGACCGTCGTTGGGCTGCCGATGCGTCATTTGCCAACCCATGGCCACCAACTCGTGCGGTACAGACCGACGATGAACCACGAATCAGACAGGGACCCGCGCGACGGCGGGACCCGGACGTTCCGCGCAGGCTGCTTGCGGCGTAACGGCGGGCAGCGATCAGCCTCGAACCTTGGGTCTGATGCCAGCCATGGTGGCATAGGCGCCATCCCCGGGCAGCGCCGCCAGAAGGTGCGGCGGCCTGGCTGAGATCATCTACGGTTTTGGCCGCGGATTGCGATGGCGGGCACGGTGCACGCTGCGCAAGACAGCCACAGCGACTCTGGCTCGGCCGGAACGCTGTGGCGGCGATCTCTCCCGGCGAGGCAGTGACTCGGCATGAAGGGGCTGAGGCAACGAGGGAGTCGCGGCAGTATTCTGCCGCGAGCTGAACACGCACGCGTTGCGCGGCGTGGCGTCGCCGGTGGTGGCAGCACCGGCTCCAGTCGGGACTCAACGCCGATGGCCTTCTCCGCCATGGCTCTCCGGCGTGTTTTGACGGCTGAATGATTTGAGTCGCGGCAGCTATGTTAGGGATTCATGCTCAAAGCCTTAACGGGCCTTTTAATGGGCTTGGCCCGTTTAAGGCCCAATTTTCGTTTCTTTTTAAAATCATGTAATTGTCAACGTGCTCGTTATGAATGTGATTTAAGGCGCATTTGCGGGTTTAGGAATTTGGTTTCCGGGTCATTTGTTAAGGGTCACGTCCCCCCAGGTTGTATTTGTTTCATACGGGTTGTTCGGGACATATGATCCCCCTGTATTGTAATTTACCGTTTTATTAGATTAGACTTAAATACGAAGACGAGGTCCCATTTGATGGAAAGCAACCCCCCGGCGGTGACAAGGTGGTGGACGTTCGGTGACTTTGAGGCCGTTCGAGTGACGAACCGAGGTCTTTTGAAGACGCATGTAATAGGGATAGGCTTGGAATAACCGGCTTGTGTTGGCTTGTAGTTTATTTCCCTAGGGTCAATTTACTATCTACGTGCGTGTTGGTTTTTGAAATGATATGCATGTTTTATGTGCTTTTATGTGAGATGGTTTATTCTCCCGTTTGACAAATACTAAATGGGTAAAGGAATTGGATTCCTGTATTCTATCATGATGTCTAGCATTGGGGAGTTTTGCGATTTGTTCCGAGTAAGTTGGCGTCGTATATCGCGCCCCAGTGTTAGCGTCTCGGATGCGTCTTGGACGATGCTCGTCATACCAGTCCGCCCCCCACGAAGCGTATGGCAGCAAGGGGCGGTACATTCTGTGCGATTTGAGCATAAGTTGATCAAACTTAGGCAGTTAAACCCAATAAGCAGGGTTAGCCGTGAGGGTCAATGACTGAGACTAAGATAGTTGAAACTCTTATTGGATAAGTTTGCGTTCGACGTGACTTCGATAAGATTTGATGAGCCAAATATTGCGTTAAAGGCTGAGGCGAGTCTAGTCGAGTCGGGGACATCAACTCCACTATGAAACTTTCAACGAGGTTTCCGAAACTCTTCTCGGGAGGATAGTGTTTCGAGAAAAATAGTGGGAGTCAAACAAAACGAATAGTCGTTGTTTGCGCTTGATGAATGATAAGATAAACCTAATTAGATCTTTATTTTCTGCAGCTTTACGTTTCTTTCTATTTTACTGCGATGACGAACATAATTACTATGCTGCTTGAGAGAAACTGTTTGGTGGGACCAAACTACGTGGACTGGTTCCGTAACCTGAGGATAGTCCTAGGTATGGAGTCGCTAACTTATGTCCTCGATTCCCCCGTACCGCAAGTCGCAGGGGCTGATGCGAGTCACGAAGACCGGGCTGCATATGCCAAATGGCAGATAGACGAGCCAAAGGTCAAGGGCTATATACTTCTTTCCATGAGCAATGAGTTGCAGCGCACTCACTCGAAAATGGATGTGGGCGCCATTTTGCTTCATTTGAAGGAGCTTTTTGGCGAACATTCCAGGAGTGCTCGCTATTCCCTGACGGAGCAACTATTTCATTGCAAAATGGTTGAGGGTAGTGATGTCGGAGCGCACGTGCTCAAGATGATCGATTGGATCGAAAGACCTGAGGCACTGGACTTTATCATGGATAACGAACTCCAGAACCTCATACTTCAGTCGCTCCCACCTTCCTTCAATTCGTTCATCGTGAACTTTAATCTGAACAAGGCCGAGATGACATTGACAGGTTTAATGAACCAGTTGTCGGCAGCGCAGACTCAGATGAAGAAGGTGAAAGGAAAGGAAGTTGTTCTTGTCACTAATGCTAAGACTCGAGGGTCGAGTACAAAGAAAAAGTCGGACAAGCCAACTAAGCCCAAAGGACGAATTTCGAAAGGCAAGACCAAGAAGAACGTGTGCAAAGGCGCCAAACCGACGGACAAGTTCCTTCACTGCAATGAGCTTGTCCATCGGAAGCGCGATTGCCCGAAGCTAGCCGCCTCAGGTAAAGAACTTTACGTTTTGGAAACAAATTGTTCTATGACAGTATATTCCGCTTCATGGATCTTAGACTCGGGAGCTAGTGCTCACATCTGTGTTTCGAACCAGGGTCTGGAACAAAGTAGGAAGCTGGCGGATCGAGAGATCATGATCAATGTAGGAAGCGGACATAGTGTACCGGCGACCCACATTGGATCAAGAACTCTCGTTTTATCTATTAAACATAGTTTACTGCTTTCCGATTGTTTGGTTTTGCCCAAGGGGCTTAGAATATTGTTTCTATTCCCGTTTTGAGCGGAAACGGTTATGAGTTCCGTTTTAGTAATAATATATGCAATATTTATTTTGGAAATAATTGCGTCGGAAGTGAAAGTTTACTGAATCGGTTGTATTACCTAAATATCGAAGATAAAATAAAAAATATGAATATAGTCACCAACAAACGAATATTGGAGTCGAACTCGAGACTGTTGTGGTATCTTCGACTGGTCACGCTGGAGAACAGAAGATTCTTGAGTTGGAGAAAACCGGCGTTATAAAGCCGCTTGGGTGTGATCCCTATCCAACTTGTGAATCTTGTATCCTTGGAAAGATGACCAAGTCGCCCTTCATAGGGACTTTTACGAGAGCCGCAGAACTTATCGGCTTGATCCACACGGATGTTTGCGGACCGTTCGCGGTAGCGGCTCGCGGTAACTTCCATTATTTCATTACCTTCACTGATGATCACTCTCGCTTTGGCAAGGTGTACCTCGTGAAGAATAAATGATACTTTTGAATGGTTCAAAGAGTACAAGGCTTTGGTGGAAATCAGACGGGAAAGAGCATTAAAGCCGTTCGATCAGATCAAGGCGGTGAGTACATGAGCCTCGAGTTTGATGAGTTCTTGAAAGAGAATGGGATAATTTCACAGATGACACCGCCCGGAACACCGCAGTTGAACGGTGTGTCCGAACGCAGAAATTGAACTCTATTGGATAAGGTTCGATCTATGCTAAGCTATACAGACCTGCCCATATCGTTGTGGGGTCATGCCCTGTTGACAGCGGCACACATTCTGAATAGATGTCCTACAAAGTCTGTCGATCGTATTCCGTATCGGATATGGACAGGACGAAAACCAAGCTTGAATCACATTAGAATTTTGGGTTGCCCCGCGTTTGTTAAAAAGCTCAAGACAGATAACCTGAAATCGAAGGCTGTGAAATGACGTTTTGTCGGGTATCCTGAGGATTCCATGGGATACCAGTTTTACTTCCACGACGATCAGAGAATCGTCGTAGCCCTTCAGGCTCACTTTCTCGAAGAAGATTTCGTTCGAGAAGGTGGAGCGGGTCACGAAGTAACTCTTGGAGAGTATTCGGAAGCGCTTTACAAACTCCAGTGTCGGGTGACACCGTAGATCAGTTCGAGGCGCAACCTGACTTGCGCAGGTCGGGTAGAGTATCTCGCCAGCCTGAGAGATACGAGATGGTACACAACGAGCATGAAGTTGCTGCGATGGAAGGGCACGTCGGAGACGATCCCACTACCTTTGACCAGGCAATCAGGGATAAGGATTCGGAGAAATGGCTTATAGCTATGCAAACCGAAATGGATTCTATGCACGAAAACCAAGTCTGGACTCTAGTAGACCTTCCAGATGGTTTTAGACCCATTGGGTTTAAATGGATCTACAAGAGAAAGATAGGATCTGGCGGATTGGTTGATACATACAAAGCTAGGCTTGCGGCGAAAGGGTACAGTAAAAAAGAGGGCATTGACTATGAGGAGACCTTTTCGCCTGTTGCTATGATGAAGTCCATTCGAACATTGCTTGCGATAGCTGCGCACTATGACTATGAGATCTGGCAGATGGATGTGAAAACTGAGTTCCTAAATGGATACCTCAAGGAGGAAATACATATGGAGCAGCCCAAGGGTTTTACATCGCGAGGAGATGCTCATAAGGTGTGCAAACTGAACAAGTCCATTTATGGACTGAAACAAGCCTCCAGAAGCTGGAATCTTCGGTTCGATGAAATGGTCAAGGGCCATGGGTTCTTAAAGAACGAAGACGAACCTTGCGATGAATCGTATGTTAGGACTCTCCCAGGCCCTTTACTTAGAGAAGGTCCTGAAGCGATATAATATGGACAACTCTAAGAAAGGGTTCCTGCCTATGCGGCATGGGATTGACCTTTCCAAGCTATGAGCCCTAAGAGTGAGTTGGAGCGGAAAGATATCAATGGAATTCCCTATGCATCCGCAGTGGGTAGCTTGATGTACACGATGCTTTGCACGCGACCTGACATGGCGTACGCTGTGAGCGTAGTCAGTCGGTTTTAGCCTGACCCTAGTAAGGACTAATGGACAGCATCAAGATTATCCTCAAGTACCTCAGACGGACTGAGGATATGATGCTGGTCTACGGTAATGGAGAATTGGAAGTGGAGGGGTATACGGATTTGGATTTCCAGTCTGGCATGGACGACCTAAAATCCACTTCAGGATTCGTCTTTACGCTCAACGGTGGAGCGGTGTCTTGGAAAAGTTCCAAACAGAGCACTACTGCAGATTCCACCTGCGAAGCAGAGTATATAGTGGCCTCAGAGGCAGCGAAGGAAGGTGTTTGGATGAGAAAGTCCTTGGAAGAACTTGGTGTCGTTCCTGTAGCAGATAGACCATAGCCATTGTGGTGTGTACTGACGCTATTGCTCAGGCGAAAGAACTGAGGTCTCACAGCAGGTCCAAACATATAGAAAGAAAGTACCACGTGTTACGTGGATTCGTTGAGAATGGCTACATAGCCGTGCAGAAGATTGCGACCGCGGAAAACGTGGCCGACCCGTTCACCAAGCCTCTATCGCAGGCAGTGCTGGCTAGACATCTCGAAAAGATGGGTATTAGATACTGCAACGCATGGCATTGAGTGCAAGTGGGGGATTGTTAGGAATATGCCCTCGAATGCTATACGAGGATTAGATTGTATAAGGCATTAGCTTATTTATCATTCGACCTTTTATGTAATAAGATATTTTTTATGTGTTTATTGAAAGGCGTTGTTCGTTTATTGGATATAAGAGTACTTTACTAAGCATCCGATAAAGCAATAAATGAACAAATCTAAATGTGTCGAGTTGAGTCACTGTTCTCGATGGGTACGAGAGAGGAAGGCACCAGTGGACTCTTAACCTCGAGCATTAAAAGTCCGTAAGCCTTAGGCTCCAGTTGGTGCCGGATACCGATTACGGCTTATTTGTCGATGACCTATCGAGTGCCGATATCCCGACGACAAATCAAGAGATTGAATCGTTTCATGGACACTGATTCATGGGTCATACGGTCGAACATGGTTTATTACTCAAGGAGTGTCAATGACCGAAGACAACACTATAGTAGTCTACGTGAACCTTAGACCGAAAGGGGCTTGGCGGAGTTGACTTCGACGTCTCGACTGTCACAGGTTCCCCTCGACCCGATTTGCTGTTGCATGGGTCAGCGGGCCAGATGCGGTCTTGATGATGATTTGTGATTGCCGGGCTTAGACCGTCGAGTACGGATTCACAGTCTCGCAAGTAATCGAGATAAGTGTTCTATGAGGACGGCGACGGGAAATTACGAAATCCTTGGCCAAGGTATTGAACTAACTCATGTTAGGCATGGAGGGTAGTTTGGTAATTTGCCTCGTCCTCGTTTTATCATAGAATCGAGTTTAGTGAGTTTGACATAGACCATGGCTCTCACTTGAGTGGGACACAGCTGAAGGGTTTACACGTAGCACTATTATCTATAAAGACTAGGTCGAAATTCGTCCTCGAATCGGGTTACAGTTCGGTACTGCGGGATTGGCTAGGTAAACTACCATTGGATTCCTCCCTTGCCGATTGATTTGAACCTAGAGAGTGGGGCTTAAAAAGGATCATCAACGTGTACTGATAAGGAGAGAAAGTGTTTTGGGCCTTAACGGGCGTTGGGCCGTTGGGCCACGCCTTAATGGGCCTCGGGCCATCTATTGGATCGAAGTTGGACTTCTTATGAAACTAACTTTAAGTGTTGGGCTTGGCCAAGTGCTTAATGGGCTTGAGGATAAAATTGGATTTCACCTTAAGCTAATTACGAAGTATGCCTTTGAGGGTCTTTTTGGAATTTGCATATTTAATATAAATAAATATGTAATAAAATATTTGGAATATTATTTATTTAAATTTCGAAATTAATTTAGGATTAAATTTGAATTCCATACCATATTTAAATATACTTAGTTTGACTTGGTATTTAAGTTAGTTTCTAATAATAGTAAGTTTCCTTAAGTTTGATTTGGAATTCAAAAGAGAGTGAGATTTGGCAAAAATCTCTCACACTTTAAAGACTAAGATATCGAAATCCAAGCCTTTAAATAGGCTAAGAATTTCGTGCTCCAAAGGTAGAGAAAAAGGAGGTGATTTGCGAAATCAACCAAAGGCACAAAACACACACCGAACGCACACACGTTTCTCCCACGCGACGGGTCAGTTCTCTCTAGTCATCTTTTGAGAACTGATTCTGTGGTACACTGCAAGGTCGGCGTGACGATCTAGTTCCATCCACCACCATCGACGAAGTCTTAAAGAAAAGGATGAGGAGCTGCCACTCGCGTCAACTGGTAATTCTCTACGATTTTGACCCGTTCTATTGCATGTCTATGTATTACTATTCTGATCTGAGCTACGAGGGCAATGGGGGAACCTAGAAAACTTTTGTTCCGCACCGTTCCCGGGGACGTGGCGTCTCCGAGAGACACCGGGTAACCCAACAGTCAAGTCTTCTCCAATCTTCTTCTTCTCAGCGCCAGATTCGTCTTTGTCGAAGGAAGTTGTCTGGTTCGGCCTCGGGAAAGCTTCTCTGGCTCCAGAAGAAAGGATGCGTGGGGTGTCTTTTAAAGTGTGCCAAAGCTTCTTTGGAATGTGACATTGTAGGTTCCAGTGGAGTTTGGCTTCATTGTGGTAAGTGCGGCAGAATTTTGATGGTTAGCATAGGATGTGTTATAAAATGTGCCAAGACTCCTTCTTAATGTGACGCTTGAGTGCAGGAGAACCCAACTTCATAGTGGTACGCACGACAAAAATTGTGGGTGGTCCTATCTGTTTGTTTACACGTATCCCCTTCCCGCTCATGGTGATTCGTGTTAACGAGATCAGCATGCTTGTATATGAGGCGAAGAAGGACACAAATGACAGGTCAGTGCGGGTAATAACCAGACAGAGCCACTAAGGCAATCCGTCGACACGACTTCAGAGACTAAATCGAAGACGTGGCCTGTGATGACAGGACATGATAAACCAGGGTCACCTAGGTGTCCCGTTTACATCGGTCAAGAGTCCAGCTCGAGACGATGGCCGAGTCCGTTGTTGTTTTGATGTTGCAATGGTAGGACTTCCTTCCAATCTTGGAATCACATCTACGAGAGACGTGTCTATGGAAGTTCTGATCTGGTCACGATGTCCAGATAAGGAAATGTGTCCTAAAAATATAAAACATTTAGGTTTGTGAGGACACCTAAACTCGATGTGTTCATTGATCGATTGACCAAGTCTGCCCACTTCCTATCGATCAGCTCAACATTTTCCATGGAACGATACGCAGAAAATTTTACATCCAAGAAATAGTATGACTCCACGGAGTCTCAATCTCGATCATTTTCGATCGTGATTTGAGATTATTATCCAAATTCTGGGTGAGCCTGCAGAAGGCCATGGGGACCAAGTTATCCTTCATGGCTGCCTATCATCCTCAAATAGACGGGCAGTCTGAACGAACTATTCAGACCCTGGAAGACATGTTGACAGCTTGCGTGCTCGATTTCAAAGAAAATTGGAGCCGATACCTCCATTTGATCGAATTCTCATACAATAATAGCTACCATGCAATGATTGGAATGGCTCCAGATGAGGCCATATACAGGCGCAAGTGTAGATGTCCAATCCATTGGGATGAAGTTGGAGAACGAGCGATATGCCCAGATCTAGTACAAGAAATAACCGAAGTCATTACTCAGATACGAGAACGGATGAAAACAGAGCAAAACAGGCACAAAATCTACGCAGATCAAAAGCGTAGACCACTAGAATTTGAAGTATTTGATTACGTATTCTTGAAAGTATCCCCTATGAAAGGCGTAAAATGGTTTGGGAAGAAGGGCAAGCTGAGCCTGTGGTATATAGGACCGTTCCGAATCCTCAGAAAAGTCGGCGAAGTAGCATATCAAATTGAACTACCAGCTTCGCTAGCTCAGTGCACAACGTCATTCACGTATCGACGTTGCGAAATATGTCGCAAACCGAAGCGAGATCAATAGAGGTTTTAATGCATGAGGCGAAACGTTTGATAAATAAAAATTCTCATTAGTCAAGGTATTAGGTAGAATCAGTCCATAGAAGAAGCTACGTGGGAACGGGAAGACGATATGAGAAATCGCTACCCTGAGCTATTTTTCCCTGCATGATTTCGGGGGCGAAATCCCTTTTAAGTGGGGAGGATGTAATACCCGAGTCCCGTAAGTAAGCCGGCCAATAAATATGCATGCATATTATATGATTTACGTGACTGCGTGATATATGCTTTACAACATTTTATGTGTTTATATGGTTATGAAATTGCATGCTATGTGTTACACCACTTTATGTGTTCATTTACGTAGAAGTGTTAAAGCTTAGGAGGGTATAGGATAATGTAAAGTTGAGTTTTAAATTAAAGGAGAATTCGATTTAGTCTTAGGAATTTTGTAACAATTATAGCATAAATAACGCACAACACGTGACTAGGAAGAGTAAAGCTAGGATTGTGATAATTTGGCCATGATTTAAAGTTCCTATTTTGAAGCCCAATCACTTGGGATAAATATTAAGGTTACTTAGGTTTAATGTAATCTACGTCCCTTTATGTCCCATCAAATATGTCTTAGAAAATTAATACTTATCAAAACCCTTGATAGTATAACTTTATTGAACAAGGAAAAACTCAAAGAAGGAAAAGTAAACTAAGCGAGTAAGAGGAAGAGCAAAAGGAAGAGAAGATTGAACCAAGAACAAGAATTCTTACGTAACAAGGTGAGCTTTTCAACCATAACCTATAAATCAGTTTTATACTTCTATCTTAGCACCTTACGTAATTTAGGAATAAGGTAAACCAAGGGCGTACTATTTTCCCAGTTTGAGATAGTTTTCAAAGAAAAACAGAAATTCTATGATAGTTACTGATTTTAGGGTTTAAGTACGAAACTATGCTAATATGGCAGCTTATAATTAGGCGTGTTATGATTTTTAGAGGAATTAATAAGATAGGTCGCAGTGTATGAATAAGGAGAAGGTATCTTGAAGTGTTTCGATCGAATTGTAACAAGACAAATGAGAAATCGGGCGATTTGGAGAAGTAAATGAGCTCGGCGATTTTAAAGATTTCAAATCGTGCGAAACCACTTAGGTCAAGCAATCGGGTGATTCAACCAAGAACTCGACGATTTACCTTCGGAATGCCTCAAATCGGACGATTGACTAGCTATGATCACACGGAAATTTGTTCTTCTAACTAATCTCAAATCGGGCGACGTGGAAAATAAGCCTCATGCATGCAATAAATCGGGCGAAACTAGGCTAAATGAACAAATCCGGCGGCAAGATGGTGACGTGAACATACGGCGAAAGTAATACCTTATGCTACACAAAATCGGTCGAATTGTGAGAAGGTGAAGAATCGATCGTAACTAAGCAAAATTTATGACAAATCACCGAATGAAAGGGATGCATGCAAGTTACAATCGGGTGATGACATGATGATGTCAACAAACGGCGAAAATGAAGATGATATATGACAATCGATCGAAAGTAGGAAATCCCAAGGCATGATCCAATCGGGCGAAGCTTGTTCCATACACAATCAATCGAGCAATCCGATGGTGAATGGCGTCATGATCGGCAAAACTAGGTTCCATGTGACCAATCGGTCGAAACTAAGTCATGGTCATGGCAAATTGATCGACTTTGTGGCTAGAAGGAATCAAGCGAAACTTACTCCCATGCATGGTGCAATCGGACGAATCGTAGATTTTTAACCCTAACTCAACCTAGATTAGAATTAAACGACAAAGGTTTTTTAGCAAATTAGCGTAGCCGAATTAATTATGTTAGCTTAGTTATCTAGTTTAGATATGGTCTTGACAATTTAATATTCTGTCTAAGGATCGAAAGGTGAGGACGTCACGAGGCAGTAAGACCTTTCTTTTTTTGTGGAATGTTCACTAAATAAAGAAAGAAACAGAAGTACAAGGATATCGAACATGATAACGCTCATGTCGCAACAAGGATAGCATTCTACCGACCAGACAGCACATCGACAAAAACCAAAACAGCCCAGACACCCACAGGGTCCCCACAAGACCCAACCAAAACAAACGAATACATGAAAATGACAGTACAAAACAGGCAAAAGCAGGTGTCAACATCCACAACCAATCAACGGGATCGTGGCACCAGGTGAAGCACCAGCAGGGCTGCCGGGTGACGTGCAAGCCAAGGCGCAAAAATGCACAGCAGAAGAAAGATCCCAGAGAGAAATTTCAAGCAGAAGGGGAAAATGCAAGAAGTGTATCCGCAAGTCTGGTCGGGGGAAGGCGAGAGAACGCCAACTCCCGTTTCTTTCCGCCAAGAGGTGCCAAGCCACCAGAAGAAGCCACCTAGCAGATCCGGCAGGAGGAAACCAACAGCAACATTCCTTGCTCAAACAAAGCAGACTGCACAGAGAAACAACAAGAAAGCTAAGCAAAAAAAATGAGTAGGAATTGGAACCATGAAAAGTAAGCAAAGTATCGAAAAACTTCCCTAATAAAAGGCATTGCGGGCAAGCGCATCCCCTCAAGACACGTTCTGAAGTAACTAGAGGCGTGAGCAATCCAAGACCTGACAAACAAGGCAGAAGGAAAACAGAGAAGCCACCCTCCTACCAAGCTATACGCCATACACGCAGTAGAGCATGGCATTGTAATGTCTACTTAGTAGAGAGGGTAGAAAGGCGTAAGCAAAGCAGTGTTTCAATATCAGCAATTAGCTGACCTGGCTGGCGTTGTCTCCCATCGTGCCATCTTTTATTGCGTTCCATCCCCAAGTGATATACCAGCGAAGCCAACGCATCCCGATGGCCCAGTTTAGCTAAGTGTTTGCCTCTCCAGCGTCGAGCCGCCCATCCAATCCCGGAAAACCAGTCCCTGACCGGCCAAGCAAAGTGCAATCTTGTTCGGAGAAGGCGAAGGCAGCATCTGGAAAAGGGACACTCGAAGAAAAGGTGACTAGTCGTCTCCATCTCTTGTGTGTCGCAGGGAAGGCAGGTAGAATATCCAGCAGTAAAGCATTTAAGCTTGGACGACAGGTAAGTGGAAGATGACATGACATGACATGACACGCATAATATACGAAAAGATCATATGCACACACGATTAGTATTAAAGACAGGATACGAAAGCGTGTATTATGATACACGATCGCCTGAGAACGATAAATATTCGTCGATATATACATCTGATGTCGACTCACAGTTGAGTCATGTGTTCTTCTATGCTACTATGGTGACGTCTTATGTGTTACCTTCAACACATGACATGTTCAAGACAAGACATGATATTAGGGCGAATGCCCTCATTGCGGAACGTGAAACCTGGAGGGTACCTCTGGGGTTGACTACCTCAGAATAGGCTACCAGTGCGAAACTTCCCCGTGACGTATGAAACCACCTTGGGACAGAAAAGGCGTCCTAGGGTTAGCCTCTCATGAGTGGGTATTGTCATTTATATATTTAAATCCCTTGTGGATTCGAGCTCCATGATGGTGCATAGCAAGATAGCCGAGGGCCCTACATGACAAGACAAGGCAAGAAAAATATGAGGTCTAGGAAGCATTGGCGCGGATGCCTCTGCAAATTAGGACACGTGCATGTCATGCATGGCTTTCACTTACTGAGCTTTATAAGCTCATTCCACGTATTTATGTGTTGTAGGTTCACAGGATCACGGTATATGATCTTCATGATGGCGAGGCCTAATTTTGAAGCTTCCGGAGGAGTTTTGTGGTGGAAGTGTGTATATGAGGTGACCGATGTGGCGGGCCTATAGATTTATTTTGAGTTGCATACGCACTCATCCTTGTATTTAGGATCCTAAGTTGATTTTGTATCGTATTGTATGATTTCTTTATATAAAAGGAAAAATTTGGTACGCTTTTTTGCATCTATTATTCCCTTATATCGTAGCAGTCATGTAACTTAGTAATAAGAATGGGTGGTAGAAGTCAGCGGGGCCACAATGAAAGCGTGCATGAGTCAAGATCGCCTACGAGCGATGAATATTTGTCGATAGGGGCATCTGTTGTCGACTCACTGTCGAGTCACGGCTCTCATATGCTACCATGGCGGCATTGATTCGCCGTCGATTATACAAATGATTGTGTTGGGTTGATGCCTTCACGGCGGGAGGTGCGACCTAGAGGATACATCCCGAGGGGATAAGCGATACCGAGGGTACCTAGGGTAATTGGCAACCTCGTGGTAGGCTACCAGCGTGAAGCGCCCACGTGACAGGCCACATTTGGCATCGAAAATGCGCCTTAGGGAATAAAGGCAATTTGTGCGCTCGGGTTAGCCTCTCAAAGTAGACCGCATTGGGATAGAAAAGGCACTGATGGCCTCTCAATGTGGACCGCGTTGGGATTGAAAAGGCGCCATATGGAGAGATGTGTAAACTAGGGTTAGCCTCTCAGTGCGTGCACTGTCACCTATATGTACATTCCTAGTGGATTAGAGCTCTAGAAAGGTGTAGCGAGATTGAAAAGCCGAGGGCCCAAAATGAAATGAGATAACAATAAGGAAAGTGCAATTAGGACACGTGCAATTTCACGCATGGTTTTCCGCTTACTGAGCTTATCGTTCACCCTTACGTTGTGTATTGTAGGTGCACACTAACACGGTACGTGATCGATTAGGTGGCAAGGCATCCTTTTGAAGCTTCCAGCGGCTTTTGGGGTGGAAGTGTGTGCATGGATGATGACCTGTGAGGCCGGGCGCATAGATTCCTTTTGCTGTGCAGTGTGTACACTTTGTGCGTAATTAGGATTTCTATGTAGTTAGGAACTAAGCATTCTTTTGACATGTAAAGAACGATGTTCCATTACATATATGGAAAAATTTCATACGCACTTTTGTATGACTTTCAATTTACAACATCGTAGTCACATAAATTAACGCTAGAGAAGTATCGAAGGGTGAGGGTCACCTCATGTTCGGGTTGACTCGCCATGGGAGAACGTGCGGATAGAAGTTCGATCCTCGAAGAAGCTCGTCAGTAAATTTTGAGGTCATTGGAAAAAATCAAGAAGGTGAATAAGTTTAAGCTCAGAGGCATAGCAAACTAGGATCAGCAGAGGAGGATGGATTATATATACATTCTGATCTACCTCAGTCCAGATCGAAGGTAGGAATCCCTAAAGACCAGCTGAGGAGTCATTTCAAGAAACCGCCTCCAATTTATCACCTGATGGGAGTCTACCATTCCAAAGGCAAGCATCCAACTCCAATCTACGCCATCGGGCGGACAAATAGAACTCGACCTTCCAGCTGACGAGGTCTACCGTCTTTTCCAAATATACATGGAAAAGTACAAGGATCCTCAGGCTATATGAAGATGGAAGGGCTCGAGGGACTCAACAGGTTCATGGTACGCCAAGTCAAGACTTCGTCATGCACGACCTTCAGATGGCACAAGCAACATGAAGAACGTTGACATGATCACTTGGCGCATGAAAGGTCCTGAGATTGAAGAGCTTCCTAGTAATCACATCTTGTTAAGTCCTGATTTATCAACTCAATGATCCTAGACTTGAATCCTAAGGTAATTGATAAGAACTGTAGAAAATGAATTTCGATCGAAAACCTTCTTATAAAAAACACGAGAGAGAAACCTTGTAGTGAGAGAATGTTTT
>JAPQWV010003164.1:0-44819 GCA_027422505.1 Craterostigma plantagineum
CAAAAATAGTGAGAAAAATCGAAAATGAGTTTTCAATCAAAACCTTCTTCTAAACACGTCGGAATCGAGCGAAACTGGATTCAAATCGAAGATATTGATCCGCGTTAGGCTTTGATACCACTTGTTGGCCCTTTTATTACCAAACAATGATCAAAAGAAATGGTTGAATGTTGAAAACGTGAAGAACACCTTGAGTGCATGTTAGTGTGTGTATTTCAATGGAATAGTACAAGGTGGCTTACCTTTTGATTTCTTTTGATAAACCCTAATTAGGGTAAGTTGGGGCTTTATATACCACAAGTATTTGGTATATTAAAGCCCAGTCCCAAACTTCTACTAAAAGAAATAATTGAAGGATGCTGCATATTATTCCTAACAATCTTATTAACTTATATTAATTATATATAATTATAACCCGTGCGTCTTATTGCATATTATTTGTGTTCGATTTGATGGCTTGCTGATCGAAAAATCAACTGATAAACACTTACAGTTATTATACCTATTTAAACCCGTGCATTGCATGGACAATAAACTAGTTACAAATATATAAATGATATATTTAAAATGAATGAATCAGCCCAACAATAAAATAAGCGTAAGTGAAATCAGAGCATCCTTTTTTTCAACTTATGACCAGCCCAAGCAATAATAACCTTATTTAATAAAAAGTTATGGTTGTCTTCTTGTTTATCTCATTGTTGGCCGTTAGAAGCTGTCCAATAATTTAAAAAAGCTAATTAAACACGCTTTCACGCGTTTTTAAAAACTACACCTGACACGGTATGCACCACTATTTTAAACAGTAGTACCCACGAACGACGAATGGGAGGAATGGGTAATAGGAGAATAAAATAAAAAAATATTGAAAGTCAAATTTATAATTGGTAATAAAAAAAACAAGTTATTTACCCTACTACCCATTGCCATGCCTAACAAGAAGCAACTGATACTTCCCAAGGCGAAAGTAAAAGCCGAACGGCCTCGCTTCTAGCAACCCTAGCGAATTGCAAGATTCCGAAAATCCTTCTCTTAAATATCACAGGGTAGAAGATGAAATTGGAAAAATTATATAGAAATTAATGGTGCAATGATTGTAGCTCTTCGTTTGAAAGGGTTTAAGAAGGTAGTTATTCACCTGAATAGGTGTAAAGACGTATCACTTCGTTAACAATTGCATCTATTTGGCTAAAAGATGAATCTGTTCAGGTGAAAGGTTGTCATCAAACAGGAATAGACAAAACTCTTAAGCAAGTTCCAGCCCCATCTATAAATAAAGAGGTTCATTTGCTCACCTCGAATACCTCGAACACCTCAAGATCCTCTCTCAATCTTAGAAATATTAGGGTTTCCTTCTATCGTGGTGAAATATGTCTAGTATATTTCGTATCCAAAAGTCGTCGGATAGTGCGAAAGCATCGATTTAGTTCCTTGATCTCATAATTGGAGGGCTCCAATCACAAGACATTTGTCATTGTATATTGGGAAACGATTGCCACATTCCATAAGCACCGTGCGCGGGGCAATATCGTTTTTAGGACATAGCGCCGAACGCTAGCCTAGACAATACAATTAGTTTGCATCCCCCGTATGATCTATATATTAATATAGTCGTACACACCGATTTGTACCCAACAAACTTAAAACAACACTGGGTATTGTGTAGACTACAATCTTAAAACTATATTTTGAGAATGCATTTTAATTGTCAATGTTGACAACTTTAAAACAATATTTATGGTAAACTGATTTTGTTTATCGACATCGACCATGCTAAAAAATTTCGGTTTGGTCGACGATATTTCAAAAGATATTGAGAGAGGTCGAAGAAATTGACACATAGGGATTTCGAGTCGGGGGAGTTGTGACTTTTGCAAAAAGGTTCAACCAAATGAGTGACCTTTGGAGTAAAGTGCCACTTCTTGTAACAAAGGATAACCTTTCGAGGAAAGGTATATACTTTAGCAAAAAGGACAAGTCACAAAGAGGTGTGATGTTTACCTAAGTGAGACGACCTTCTCGGGAAGAGCTGCGACTTCACAAGATTTACGACCTTTCGTGAAGAGCTGCATTCTCACGAATAGATATGACTTTTATAAAGGATGCATTCTCACGAAGAGATATGACATTCGCGAAGAGCTGCGTTCTCACGAAGAGATACGACTTTCGCGAAGAGGTACTGAAGCGATTTTTTCAAGCCCCCAGCCCAAGCCCAAGCCCATAAGCTTATGGGGTTCCTCTCTAAAACCAATTGGCAATAGAGGGAGTTAGCTCACAAGCTTATATACTTGACGAACTTCCTCGATTTATCCGATGTGGGACTTTGGGTTTGACACCCAACAATCCTCCCCTCAAACTCAAGACCACCTAACGCGCCTCCCTTTCGACGATTATCTGCACCAAGCGCTTCCACAATAATCAAGTGCACCAAGCGCTTTTTCATCGTAGTTCATCAATCGTCTTACAAGGTCGGGGACACACCACCACATCATTTTTGGGCTAGATTACACTTTTATCCGAAGGTCACCCTCACGTGTTCGTCCACGCTCACCGCACCAATGTAGGGATTTTTTCAAGCCCAATTCTAGCCCAAGCCCAAGCCCAAGCCCAAGCCCAAGCCCATTTAAGCTTGTGGGGTTCCTCTCTAAAATCAATTAGTAATAGAGGGAGTTCCCCCACAAGCTTATATTGACGAACTTCCTCGATTTATTTGATGTGGGACATGGATTTGACACCCAACAGGTACGGTCTCAAGAAGAGACGCGACTTAAATATGAAAGTACGATATCACGAAAGATCTTTCACAATTAGGTACAAACTCACGAAAAGATACGTCCTTTAAAAGAAAAGGCATGACAATGAAGATATACAATCTGTCTTTTAGGCATGACCTTCTGTGAAGAGATATGATCTATCCTTAAAGCATGTGCAGAACCCGAGTCCCTGTACACTAGTTGGCCAATAAATTTGCACGCACGAATTATCGTCTATGCGACTGCACAAAATTAGCATGTGCTTTTTGTGCTCATGTGATTTTATGAATTTGTGCATTTATTTTGTGCCTAAGTGAACTCTATGAAACTATGTGCTTTTGGTGCATCTAACTTAGGAGGAATACTCGAAAATAGAAATAATAATTGGGATAGGAATGGACTAAGATTTCAATTGGGCCATAGTCATTAATGGGCTAAAATTTAAATTTGGGCCCAAAACCCTTAGAAGATATTTTGGAAACAAAGTTCCCTAAATTCTGGGAAACTCACGCAACATTAGCCCCCTCACCACACCTAAGTTAACTTAAGATATATTATCTAACATCAAAATTCACTTATCACACTAGAAAAAACGCAAGGTAGAGAGAAGGAGGAGAGTTCGAACATTTGCTTGAAGAAGGTATGAAAATTTTCTATGCTTTCTACGTTCTTAGTCTATGATTTTAGGTTCTAAGCTTAGATTTGGCATGCTTAGTATATTAGCACATGAAAACTTAGTATAAACTCGTGTTTTAGGCCGGGTTCAAATTTTAGGGTTTTGGGATTTATACGACCTTCAGAGTGTTCATAAGAAAAAAGATGCCTTTTGATCGAAGTTCCCAAGGATTTTAAGTGTTAAAGTTGTTTAAGGGCGGTGAAGTGTGAGATTCACGAATTGGTAGGGTTTCACGAATTAAGAACTATACGGGTAAAGAGAGATTCGTGAACCCTGAGTGGGATGAAACTTCACGAAGCCGGAGACACTTCGCGAATTACGCGAGCTTGACGAGCCACTTCACGAACCAACTTGGCGAACTATGAGGAGCTGAGAACTTTGCGAATCAAGTAGAGATCGAGTTCACGAAGCGTGAGGTAACAAAAGTCGCGAACCATGAGCTATGTGAGACACTTCGAGAAACGTGGGAAATTCGCGAACCCATGCATGTCGCGAAGCCGCAGCTCACGAACTCACTCCGCGAACTCACTTCGCAACTCCAGTTCGCAACCCCTTGGTGAATAAGGATCACGAGCTCCAAGGATCCAGATGCATGGATTCGTGAAACGAGCGTTGGAATGTTTCGCAAACCAAACAAACCACGAACTTCGCGAACCAGGAGAGAACTTCACAATTCTACTTCGCGGACCCTCACTTGGTGAACTCAGTCGCAAATCCTAGATGAGAAAAGATGCTTTGCAAACTGAACTTGGCGGGTCCAAAGAGAATGGCCAGAGCTTGGCGAACTCCATAACTCGCGAATGCATGTGAAGAAGTACTTGGCGAACCCCAGTTCGCGAACCTAAACTTGGCGAACTGCTTCATGAATCAAGGGAAAGTTTACTTCACGAGTTCAACACTTCACCAGCTAAGGAAGGATGGCGAACCCTACTTGGCGAATTCATGAGCCATGCAACGAACTTCGCAAACTCCATAGCAAGTCACGAACCCCGTACAAGCCACGAACCAAGGAGACGTCTAAGTAGTTCGCGAACTACACAAGGTCGCGAATTAAAATACATGTCGCGACTTATGATTAGTTGGCGAATTGAGAGAGCTAAGGTTCGCGAATCATGTGAATAGAGCACTTCGCGAATTGAACGTATGAGATGTCGCAAGTTTGACAAGGTGCGAACTAGGAGAAGATAGTTAACAAAGACGAACCATATGAAGTTAGCGTACTCTAAGGGTAGAAAAGTAAATGCATGTAAGTTCTTCACGAAATCCTAGAGACTTAAGCTATTTCACGAATTCGGTATAGTTCATGAGTCGATTAAACTTAGCAAACTATTTTGAATATTCTCTTATTTGAGAGAAGTCGATATATAATACTTCAATAGTTAGGGAATTCAATAACATAGATGATGATCAAATATTTTAGATAGCAAACTGATGTAATAATTTTATGCTTAAGGTCGAGGCTTAGGAAATTCGTCAAACCAATAACAGCTAATCTACGAAGGGCAGGTAAGTGGAAACTTCACTTCAACTACAACACATGACTCTTATGTGCGTGAATGTGACTACGTGGGTTTATGACAGAACGTGAACTTTACGTGACATGATTTAAATTACCATTGAAGATGCCATGACATGCATATTCATATGATTCACGCCATGTCATGTGCATGCACGCCTAGTGTAAAAGTTAGGACATGAGAGCGTGCATGAGTCAGCATCGCCTGGAACGATGAATATTTGCCGTTACGGGCATCTGTTGTCGATTCCTTGTCGAGTCACGGCTCTCCTATGCCCACATGGCGGCATTGATGCACCGCTCGATACGAATGATTATGTTTGGTTGATGCCCTCATGGCCGAAGGTACGACCTAGAGGATGCGACCCGAGGGGATAAGCGACGTCGAGGGTACCTCGGGCGTTGGCAACCTCGTGGTAGGCTACTAGCATGAAGCGTCCGCGTGACAGGACGCATGTGGGATTGAAAAGGTGCCCCGGGGAATAAAGGCAATTTGCGTGCACGGGTTAGTCTCTCAATGTGGACCGCATTGGGATAGAGAAGACATTGATGGCCTCTCAATGTGGACCGCATTGGGATTGAAAAGGCGCCAAAAGAAGGAATGTGAATTGCGAACTAGGGTTGCCTCTCAATGCGTGTATTGTCACCTATATGTATATCCCTAGTTGATTAGAGCTCGATGATGGGGCATAGAGAGATTGAAAAGCCGAGGGCCCAATATGAAATGAGAGAACAAAAAGGAAAGAGAAGTTTAGAAAGCATTGATGCAGATGTCTTTGCGAATTAGGACACATGCATTTCATGCATAGTTTCCCACTTACTGAGCTTATCGCTCACCCTTACGGTATGTGTTGTAGCTGCATGTGACCACGGTACGTGATCGCTGAGATGGCAAGGCATCGTTTTGAAGCTTCCAGCGACTATTGGGGTGGAAGTGTGTGCATGGATGGCGACATGTGAGGCCGGGCGCATAGGATTCTTTTGTTGTGCATGTATACCCTTCCATGTATTCAGTATTAGGAATATTCTTTTGACATGTAAAGAACGATGTTCCATTTCATAACTTGAAAATTTTATACGCTCTTTTGTATGCCTCTCAAATTATTACATCGTAGTCACATAAGTTAGCATTAGAAGGGTAGCGAGGGCTACGGTCATGACAGCATGATCTTACGCAAAAAGGTACAATGTCACGAGAAGACATGATCATTACAAAGGATACGACCTTTAATAATAATAAACAATGATCTCACCCAAGGACATAACAATTTATGAAGGTTATTCTTAAAGAAGTATCTAACATAGAGTTAAAATCATACAAAAAGACACGAACTTTCGAGAGGCGATATGATCTCACGAAGTCAGTAGTGGTACAACCTAAGGCACGATTTTTAGTAAAAACTTACGATTTCAGAAAAGCGATAACCTTCTGCAAAAAGCTAGGAACCTCATGCAAAGGTGCAAACTTTCGAAGTAAGAGCAACGGTTCATGGAGGGTATAACTTTTGAGAAAAGAAGCGAGAGACTTGCAGTATGTTGCAAAGAGACTCAACCTATCGCGAAAAGGTGTGGTCTTTTGAGAAGACAAATTTCACGAAATGGCGTAACTTTTTGAAAATATACCAGCCCTCATATAAATACCTAGAAGTGTGGGGGTACATCGTAAAGGTTAAAAAGAACCTAAGAAAAATAAGATCAGACCTAAAGCGGTCGATATAGTATTAATTGGATTTACTAATAATAATAGTGCAGATTGATTTATATATATATATCAAAGAACACCTGTGTCATTATGTTGGGACGGGTGTTGACGTAATTGGATATTAGATATAAAAGAGTCCAAACAAATACAATGATTATGAGCTCGTAATTGTTGGTTGAACAAGTAAATATCCATCAATCCTTGTGTTGCTCGGTGAAATATGAAACCAGAGTTTATCACCCTAAATAAAGCCTTAGAAGAGGTATAATGACTATTGAATTTCAAAAATAAGATACCCATAGTTAGAACAAGCATGTGTCCATTGTACTATATTGTGATAGAACAATGATAATAAGAAAGGTATACAATAATATGCAGAATTGTCAGATGACATATACGTCATCGGCACAATACCAATTAGCAGTTGATCTCAAATGAATGATCACATTCGACGATGATGTCAAATATAAGAATAATTTGACAGGTCCTCTTACGAAGATAATGAAATTATGTCATGTAAATTGCATATTAAGAGGAACTGGAATAAAAATCTACCAATAAAACGACTGTAGCGGTAACCCAACCATGTTGAGTGGAGATTTCAAGAAATTGGTTCAATGGGATAACTAAGTTACAGAAGTTGTGCTACAACACCTGTGACATATTGTCTCTATCCCTTCCTAGGATGATTGTGGTGTCCTACCACAGGTAGTGCGGTTGAATTTTGACTCTTAATGACTTCTATATCGATTATAAGGTGGAGTATTTGTAGGATACTCTCAATAGAAGTGCCACCCATTTGAGTGTGAAGACGAGCCGCTTCAACGAAACACTCATGAATCCAAGACGTGAGATAAGTCACTGTTTGGATGTTGTTGTCTTAGTATACACAAAAAACTTGGCAGTTTAAGACATCGTGTTCACTGCATAGCGAGTATGCTCGATAGCATTCCACTATGAGATATTAAAAGCTACAAGCTATCTTTCTTGATTTATCGATTGGACTCTCGTTAGCATTTGCTTTCCTATAGGCAGTGGTTCACCTATAAATGCAATGGTTGTAACTTTTCGTTTGAAAGGGATTAAGAAGGTAGCTATTCATCTGAAGAGGTATAAAGACGTGTTACTTCATTAAGAATTGCATCTATTTGGCTAAAAAAATGAATCTCTTCAGGTGAAAGGCTGTCATCACGTAGGAACAGGCACGATTCTTAAGCAAGTTCCAGCCCCATCTGTAAATAGAGAGGTTCATTTGCTCACCTCGAGGACCTCGAACACCTCGAGGTCCTATTTTGATTCTTAGAAATATTAGGGTTTCCTTCTCGCAAAATATATCTAGTATATTACGCATTCAAAAGTCATCGGGGAGTGCGAAAAGCATCGATTAAGTTCGTTGGTCTCGTAATTTAGAGTGCTGCTATTACGAGATGTCTGTCATTGCATCTTGGGAAACGATTGTCGTATTCCTTAAGCACTGTTTGCGAGGCGATATGGTTTTAAGGACATAGCGCCGAGCACTAGGCTCGAAAATAAAATTAGTTTTCGTCCCCCATACGATCTATATATTTAATATAGTCGTACACACGGATTTGTACCCAACAAACTTAAAACATTGGGTATTCTTAGACTACAGAAATGACACAAACTCCATATATGCATAACATTCGCATCAAACCAATCGAAAAATGCCAGCCATAGATTCGAAAGCACGGATCGACGCAAACCAACTTCATCCCATCTGATCTTCGTGTTCAGCGATCTACGAACTTCTCTGTCATGACAATGGGATATAACCCATATGTAATCCCTTTTATTGCCTGTTATTGATGGCAGCACTATCCTTCGTTGCCTTTTGAGATCAGTGATAATAAATTCAATTGATAAAATTACATGGCATCGGACGAAGAATTAGGCTCTCAAGTGTGGATGATCTCAGGAGTATGATAAAAACATATACACTAATGTCCCAACTCAAAGCTATTGTGGCGTCATCCACCTGTTTCGTCAGGGTGTATTAATTAGTGATTTTGCTCGAAACTCAAATGGATCTTCTGTGGGATAAAGGCCAAGTTATAACTGTTGGATAAGCTCAATGGTGAGGCCCACAAGAGAAGGAAAAATAACAAAAATGATAAAAAAAATGAAAGATAAGCAGCCAAGCAGTCTCAAAGAAGTTAAAAAACAAAATCTCAAAGTTGACCACGCATAATATAGCATGAAAATCTTATCTTATCTGTTACGTACTATATAGGTAAGTGCATGAGTAGTTGAGGGGAGTGAGAAATAAAAAAAGTTGAGTGAGCGTGGGTAATAGAAAGAGAAGAAAAAGCGTGTGAGTGCATGCAAGCAAGAGAAGGAAAAGTAATATTCAAATTCTCATGCACGTATTAGTTCAATTCTTGTACTCGTGGCCAGCTCGAGTCATCTAATCGCCCCAACAGTACAAACAATAAAATGGTGTCAAAGCCGAAGGTGACAGAGGGAATGTCGACCGTGGGACAACCGGTGATTACAGTGGAAGCAATGGGTGGCCAAATGCCAACCGCAGCTCACTAAAAGAATATACGTAAAGTGGAGCATCATAATGAAAGCTCTGCTAATTTGCAAGGTCTATGGGAGATAGTTGAAATCGGATACAACAAGCCAAAAACAACGGCTGGACTCACGACGGCCCAGTTAAAGATGTGGACACATTTCAACACACAAAATATAATCGCACAGTGCATCATCTATGAGGCAGTACATGAAGCCGGTAATGGAAAAATGATCGGGGCAATGAACCCGTAGGAAATCTAGGTATGCGGAAAAATAACAGGGGCAATGAACGCGAAGGAAATATGGGATATGCTAGAGAAAGCGTACAAAGACGTTGCTCAAGTGGAGCAGGTTCAGCCGCAAAATCTCTTTGGCGAACTCGAGACGACGAAAGAAGACGAATTATCGAGTTCTCAAAGGACGAGGAGAAGATAAAAGACGAAGGCGAACGGGAAGACGACGCTCGCGCCTTGTTGATAAAGGTAATGAAGATTACGCTGAGGATCCGAAGTCGGTGAAAGCGAAAGAACAAGATGAACTAGCTTTAAGCCCGAGGACTGAAAGGAAGAAGGCGAAGTGTCAAAGACGAACGCCGATAAAGAGAAAAAAAATGAGGAAGAATCCCCAAAGGCCGAAGGGCCCATGAAAGAAGTGAAAAAGGAGTAGGAAGCTCCAAAGAAAAAAATACTCGAGAAATAGGAAGCGGCTCGAAGAGACGCCGCCTCGACAACCACCTGAGAAAGCTAATGGCATCGGTAAGAAGTCCAAAGAAGCTGAGCGTGATGGCATCGTGCCCGAGAAAGTCGGTGATGCCAAGGAGACTATGAAGGACACGAGTACGACGGCCGGCGCAGCCACAACGGAGGCCCTGCGACATGTGGAGTCCTTTTCCATCCTTATCAACACGGGATGCCTTCCGTGGATCTGCATGTGTCCACATGGAACTGGGATTTTATCTCTCACTAATTGCCGGCGCGGAGCTGACTTCTAGGTCCCAGGATCTTCGTGAGCCCGCGCGGAGCTGGCTCCTGGGTCCCCAAGATGTGATATGTTTGGGACGTGTGGGGACGTCTTGGGACGTGTGGGGACGTGTAGGGACGTGTTGGGACATGTTGGGATGTAAACGAAATAACACAAGGATTACGTGGTTCAGATTCTTGCGAATCCTACGTCCACGGACGCTCATAAACTGTCTTTACTATACTTTGAAGATTTAGACACTCAAACTACTTATTCCTCACATTTCTCTCAAGAACACATAAGAAAATAGCTAATGGGACGTTAAAGATGTTGTTTAACGTAGAGAGAGAAGTTTCTAACTCTTAAGAAGTGTTTGAATGAATTGGGTGCGGAAATAATGAAGTCCTCCTTTTATATGAGCTCCCAACGGCCAACTTGGCTTCTTTCCAGGAGATGGGACATGTTCAGCCATTTCAGGGCGTCAGATTGGGACTTGACCTTCTGGGACGACGTGAGGTGCAGTGTAGCTGTCTGTCAGATGTAGCTCCTGCAATAGTCACAGCCTTTGTGCTGTCAGGGACATCAGGCGACTGGAGATGGGACAGGATCTGTGCTGTCAGGGACAGCAGGCGGCTGTCAGCTTTTCATGTACTGTCAACTCAGACGCCCTGTCAGACTTCTAATCGTTTAGTGAAGCTTCCTCACGACGCTTCCTTGGGATGACATGACCTGCTTAGCACAATAGGTCCAAAACACTCCCTAATATGGATGTTACTTCCCGAAAGACTTTCGGAGGTCCCTAAAGGTCTTTCGAAGGTCCCTAAAACTCTTATTTTATGTTTTTATCTCCCTATTTCCCCAAAACTCTTAATTTTCATCAAGTCTTTCTAATTATCACCTTAATCTAAATTATTTCCTTAATTTCATTATTTCGCCTACCTAATTATGTCCGCATCAAGAATACTCATAAGCATCTCCACACAATTTTCAAGATTACAATCATGTCTTCTTCCAGTTTCATGTTTCAGTTCCCATTCTTGAACGTACATCTATTCTTAAACAGCATAAAACTCATTTTCTCGAATATGGGATTGGGTCAACTTCTCCTTCTCAGCATATTATATCTTTGCAGGAAAAGGATTTATAGTCTTTTCTTGAAACAAATCAAATCACAATCATACATAAAAAAAAAAAGCACACTACAAAATCTAACAAGGTGATTGATCGTTCGTTCGACGAGCCCTTGACGGCCATACAGAAGATCAACAGACGTTACGAAAGGGAGACGTTGAGTTGGTTTTGAGAAGCTTAGGGTTAATTTCCCGCGACGCCAATGAAGACGACTGTGAGGAATTTGTATCCTATGACGATCTTTACCATATTTTCGACGGTAGTAAGAATAATCCGAGCTTGGATGAAGTGAGGGAAGCCTTTGATATGTTTGACAAGAACAAAGATGGATTTATTGATGGAGATGAGCTGCAGAAAGTTATGCGTGACCTGAGTTTGAAGGAGGGATTTGAAGCTGAGAACTGTCGGATGATGATAAGTGCATTCGACGAAGATGGTGATGGTAGGATTAGTTTCGGTGAATTTGTAACATCAATGGAAAATAGTTCATTTTAGATGCGTGTGAGACGTTGTTTATTAATTTCAATGTTGCAAAACTCCCTAGGCGCTAGTCGGGCGCCCGGAGGGGGCCTAGCGCCTAAGCGGTCTAGGCGGAGCCTAGGCGGTTTCTAGGCGGAAATTAGTCGGTATTTTGATTTTTTATTATTATTTTTCTATAGATCAAATATACCAATATTAATAATTTTTGCAAATATTCAAAATAGACAATATCAATTCCATCCATGCAATAAAATACAATAATATAAAAAAGGATGATTTAAAAACAAATCCTGTGTGATGGAATCGAACCCAAGCCAAGACAAGATCTACACTTTTCCTCAAACCACTGAGCCGGCCCATTTACATACTCCTTTCACATATTATTTAATTATTAGTATAGCAAACAAACGGTCAGTTCTTTATGTGAAATAATTTGTCCCACACTGATTGTCTCATCCAAATTTTGGGTGAGTCTCTCTATATAAATACATAGAGCTACGTAAGACACATTCAACCAAGTTGCCAAAAGCCATCTTAAATTAAGAGGCTTTGGCTGTGATAGTTTTTTTAGTCCAAATTTTTAGTAGTAAAATATATTCAAATTATCAGTAGTTGGCCAATTGATTTTTGTAATCCGCCAGCTAGTCGGATTAATCGCCCGATTAGGCGGGTAAATCGCCGAATTATGCAGGTTAATCGCTCCATCAAATAGGCGGAGCCGATTATGTGTTAATCGCCTCGGAAGGTGTCCGATCAGCGCCTAGACGGCGCCTACTCGGCCGTCTAGGCCGAGTTTTACAACAATGATTAATTTTTAGAATTATTCGTTGATTTGGTTGTATAGAAAAGGCAAAGGAATATCCCCTTTGGGGATGAGTTATATTAAGATTTCAGTTTCTGTTTCTTTTTGTTTCATTTTTATTTCATTTATTACAATAGCATTACTAAATAATTATCAATTACCAAACCACCTTTTTCTACCAAATTTGCTCCACCTTCTAAATCTATTCTCCTCCTTCCTCCATTAATGGAAGATGGGGAGCTCATCTAGCTCTTTTTTTTCCTTCAGTTTTGTCGGGTTGAATATGACATGTACTCAAAATTGTGGGATCTGAATGGACTTGGAAATCAGAAATGTTCCGCGTGGTTTCTTTTCTATTTTTTCTGTTGTTTATGATCTTTGGACGCGAGAAAGAAGATATTTTATTTGTTTTGCCTCTGTCCTTGAGCACTCAGCCTATAGATAGGCACTCCCTAGAAGTAGAGAGAACACCAACCACAACACATCTTCTCCTATCATTTCTGTTTGGCCTTTCAATGAGTATAGTAGATTTGGGATCGAAAAACTTCTTGATTTGTTTTATTAATAGTCGTTGTAGTTGCTTTTCTACATCACCTCTTTACAACATGTACCAATCTGTGACCTCGAGCAAGGATTGATGAACTTTTATCCTCACTTCGTGGATGTGAGTTCTTAACCTTAGAATGCTAGAGTTTGAGGGTGAAGATTCTGGGCCTTCGTCAAAGGTTAAGATTTTACTATTCTCGAGCATTAGCTCACCAAGCATGGTTGAACGAAGATATGTAGTCCATGACACTCTTCATTTTGTTAGCCACCATGTTGTGGAGTTTTAAGGTTAACTGGTAGTGGAAGTTCGTAGTTTTTTAGATCTTGGATGTTTGGGATAGTTTGAATTTTTACTTGACTAGGTCAAAATTCGGAGTTCTTTTTCTACGAATTTTAATTACAAACCCCACCACTAACAAACAAAAGGAATATGTATGGAACCCCACAACTAACAACAAAGGAATATGAAACCCACAACAATCTCTCAAGTACGAGATGTGCACTATCACATGGAACCAATTAAATTTGCCCAAACACAGCTTCATCATGTGGCTCGTATCACACAAGAAACTTTATTCACTGGATAGACTCAAGGGATGGGGATTTACTGTGTCTACTGATCTTTGTCTGTTATGTGGCAATGGCGTAAAGCAGGCGGAATCAATCAGTATATCATCATCTTTATATTGAATGTGAATACGGGAAGAAGGTGATTGATACACACTGCTGTTTCATGCTCTACACAGACGACGATCCATTCCTCAAAAGTTTGGAAAGTGGCAATTAAGAATGGCTCCGAAAAAATAGAGATCAAAAAGGGATACATTGAAACATTATAATCGTGTATGGTTGTTGCGTGTATACACGATTTGGGGCGAGAGGAACAATAGACAACATGGAAGAGGCAGGAATAGCGTAGAACATACTCTCGATGGAATTTCTAAAGATTATGAAGGAAAGAATAATACATTGCTATAAAACACAACCTTCAGCTCCTAACACCCTCTTACACCAACCTGTTAGAGGTTGCTAGTTCAGTTCCACGGATGTCTCTGTGAATGTTGAGAGAGAAACAAGTAAGATGTAACATTTGCCGGTGGAAATGATATATGAGGAAACGAAGTCCCAACCCACTCAAAGTTATTATTACTAAGCAATTGCGCTGTTTATGGGTTTTATGATAAGATATCCTCAAATTTAAGGTCGCCACCAAAAAAAGAAGAGATCATCATCATCTGCTCAAATGACCAAAGCATATACTTTCCTTTATGATATAATGTCCTCAAACTTCCTTTTCTTTGTTTTTCAATTAGCAGACAAACAAACAAATAATGAGATAGATCTTTCTTACTTTTTTCTTTAGTCTGCAGTCCAGCTCTGTTCAACGACCTCTCTTACTTTCCTGTTGTATTCTCTCTTGTTCTCACTGAACATCCGAGCAGCTTCAGAGTTTGCCGGAGAATTTGGATTTGACTGTAATAAAATGAGAAAAGAAAGAAAAAAGAAAAAGAGCTGCGCTCGAGTGAATGCTGAAACATCGTCATCGTCAGGTGTAAGAAGAACTCGTCTAGTTTTGTAGACTTTTTTGGTCCAAATGATTATGAGAGTTTTGATTATTCCGAGTAATTATGTAAATTGGGGGGTACAAATTAGAAAACTCGATATGCATGTTGTGTGATGTTTAAGTATGTGAAAATGTTCGATTAAGCGCTTAAATATGATGAAACTGTTATGAGAATCGAATTTGAGTGATCATGTGCTTAACTGCAAAATTTATGTGATCACCTGGTTATTAACGTTTTTGTATGAATGGAATCTCGTTGCGTGCTATATATGGAAAATATATCATGTTGAGTGATATGCAAACTGTCTCCGAGATTGAGTTGTTTTTGGAAAGAATATCACTGTGATCATCCGAATAATGAATGACTATGCTATATATATGGAAAGGATATCCTGATTAAGTGCTGAAACGTGATTGATCTATTTTAGGAAAGAATATCATGATATATCCGTTTGAGTGCTATCTTAATTGACTCTTAAATCAGTGAATCATGATCCTGCTTTGCAACTTAGGATTCATATTATGGAAAGTGATTAATTGATTGGGCTTATATGTGGTAAGATGCTGATTGAGTCTATTTATGGAATGTGCTGAAATCGGATGAGAGCACTATACTTGGAAAATATACTTTGCATTATACTCAGTAGATCAAATCTTTCTCTGTGCTAATTGGCTATCATATTTTGGGAAAGAAATCAGTTGATTGAGCTTACCGATTGATAATATGCCGAGTGGAATATATATGGAATATGTTGACAAATGGATGAGATTACGGTGGAATGAATGTTAATCTGTGGTATTTATGGTAAGTGATCATGCATGACCGTTGAGCTTAATTGGTTTATTCTTGGCATGATTGTTTGAGTTAATGCACGTGATTATTGAGCTTTCTCTTGCATATTCTGTGCTTGACTTTCCTTGTGTAGTGTAGAAGCTATTCTTGGGTCTATATAGAAGGAAAAACTTCACGATTGAAGGTAGACAACGAACAGACGAGCTAGCGAATCCCTTAGGGTTCTTGAGCGAAATTTGAGATTCATTCGTAGTTTTGTTGAGCTTTCATTTGCGAATTCTGTACCCTTTGAGCGATCTTTAGCAACACCCTTTGATTTAATACTCGTACTGATTTCTGGGAAATAACATACTCTAAAAATATCTTCTTAAAGAAAAGTATTCACCCCCCCCTCTTAGGCATATTTTACACTTCATTTGGTATCAAAGCAGGTTACTCAACGAAAGGCCTAACACGCCTGAGTTAAGATCTAATGGCTTTTTTGAGTGATGTTTTTGCAGAGGGTCAATCCCACTCTAGACCACCTCTCTTCGATGGAATGAACTACGCAGTGTGGAAGAATCGCATGATCGAATTTCTCAGCGCTGTCGACTACGAACTTTGGGAGACAATCATCAATGGACCATGTACGGCTAACAAAACCGATGGAACCCCAAAGGACGCTAAAGATTACAATGCTGATGACAAGAAAGGAATTACGTGAAACGCAAAGGCAAAAAACATGCTCGCGTGCGCACTCACACAGGAAGAATACATATGGGTTAGCTCCTGTTCATCGGCAAAGGCCATGTCGGATATGCTCCAAGTTACTCATGAAGGAACTCAACGAGTTGTGCAAGAAAGACTGGCTCTGCTCACTCATCAATATGAACTGTTCTCGATGGAATCTGACGAGAATATAAGCCAGATGTAGGCCAGATTCATGGGAATCATCAACCAAATGTTCTCTCTCGGCAAGAAGGTTCCCGACAGTGAACAGGTGAGAAAGATACTGAGATCACTACCGCGAGAGTGGAATGCCAAGGTTACTGCCATCTACGAAGCATAGGATCTAGAAGCACTTAGCATCTCCGAACTGATTGGATCTCTTATATCCTATGAGATGATTCAAACGTCAATGAATGAGAAGTCGCAAAACAAAAATCAGAAGTCCATTGCATTCAAATCAAATCAAGAAGAATCTGATTCTGACGACGAAGAAGAAGGCTTGATGAACGACCTAGCCATGCTCACAAAAAGATTTGAGAGATTCCAGCAGAAGAGGAAAATTCAAGGGAACTTCAACAAGTTCCAGAATAAAAGCACAGGAATGCCCACGTCTGGGAAGAAAGTCCAGAAGTGTTTCAGATGCAACAAACCGGGTCATTATGCACATGAATGCCCCGCAACCAATGAAAAACCAAGGAAGCAGAAGGCTATGGTGACGGAATCAAATGACTCTGAACTGGAACAAAGTGAGGACGAGGATCACGCTTACATGGCTGACGAGGATCAGGTATCTCGCTCTTCCTCAATTGAGAAAATCCACATCCTAAATAGTTTATATAGCAATGATTGTGAAAGTGACTCATCTGTTTCTGACATAAAAGAAAGTAAGGAAGATTTGTGTAGGTTACTTCAAAAGGCAGAGAGAAAGATTAGGTCACTAAATTCCTTGAATAAGGAACTGATAAGCCAGCGAGATGAACTAGCTAAGGAAAAACATGAGGCTGATTTAGAGATCTCACGTTTGCAAGGAGAATTAGATACTGCTAAGAAGGAGGGAATTTCCTGTGACTGTGAGAAAACAGAAAAGAAAAACAGTGACTTATCCAGAGATATTATAGAACTTAGGAACGCCTTAGAGAGGGAAACAGTTGATAGACTCGTTGAGGGTGGGCAGAACCTAGACATGCTGTTGAATACTCCTAGAAACATTGGTAGGTCAGGGATAGGTTATTCCACTGGTGAAAAGCATGTTAAACGTTCTGTGCCTAAGTTTAAGTGTTTTTGTTGTGGTAGAAATGGTCATTATGGATACAACTGTTCCTTAATGAAGATTGATAAACCTAAGTATGTCTGGAGACCAAAGAAGTCACCTGTAAATGCCACTGTTGTATCTGACTGTAACAGGAGATCACCGTCTATGCAGAATGATATCTCATATGTTAAAAGAAGTTATTTCTCCGCTCATGTTAGGACCCAACAAAAATTGGGTACCTCAGAAGAATATTTCTTTCTACAGGTACGAAGGAAGAATTCCAGTAAGAAAAACAAGTGGTATCTCGACAGCGGGTGCTCCCGCCACATGACAGGTGATATAGGTAACTTTGTGTCGTTGAAGGCGGTTGATGGAGGATATGTTTCGTACGCCAACGACGCAAAAGCCAAAATCGTGGAAGTTGGTACTGTCGGTAACAATTTAAATATCACTATAGATAATGTATGGTTTGTTAAAAACTTACTGAAGATATAAAAGTGCCTAAGAGGGGGGGTGAATTAGGCTTATAAAATTTTATGCTTCTTTTTCAAAACCTTAGTGTGGTGACTTAAATATGCCTACTGATGTTTGTAGCTAGTACGCCTGCTATATCCTAGTAACGTCGGATGTGCGTCGGGTCTGTCTCACAGCGATAAAGAAATAACTGAAAAGTAAATGCGAGACAGGATTTTTATAGAGGTTATATCCCCAACTGGGGTTTACTCCTCTCCTTGGGATTTGCTTCCCAAGAGTTTAACCAATCACTATAATGCACCGTAGCTGGATACAAAACTGATTGGTCAGCCCAATACACAACCGAAACAAGTCGAACACTAGACACTACTAGGTTACCACACGCCGAGTTTCATTCCTCGGAATCTCCTTGATCCCGACAGACACAGCTCGCTACCGAAGGGCCCCCGGACTTGTCCTTCCCTTCACGTGTGCGTAAACGTCGACCTTGCCTCCTTGGTATTGCTCACGTCCGAAGACAACACGTCCGAAGACAGAATATATGGCAGGGGATGATGGAATATCAGATAAATCACTCGCTCAGTGATGGATAGGCAAGTTAAAGTTCGGGTAGGCAGAAAGCTATCGCAAGTGACTAGCTCAGGAATATCTTAGTATCTCTCTGCTCAAGAATCTCTCGTAGGCTTAAATACGCAAGTTCTGTTCTGTTTCTGTACTTCGAAAGTTTGAAGTGCAGCTCATATAAATCCTTTTCTAATAGCACTTCACATGGAAAGTCATATCAAACAATAATCACCAAATCAAGCATAGTTTCCATGTAGCTTTCGAGTCAATTATACCATATAAATCATGCTTCTAATAAATCGTCACAACGGTCATATAGCACATTAAAGCATGATTATATTCCATATAAAGCTCAATTTTCGTACTCAAGCAATTTCAACCATTTCGCCTATATTTTCCATATCGAAATTTTCCATAAGTGATTCCCTGCTATCAGTTCCTAGTAACGAGTACTTTAGATTTACTTTCCAAGTATGGCACATAAGATAGCAAGGCATAAGCACGTTTTCCATGTACAGCTCATAGCATTTAATCAATATATTTACCATGTTTAGCACAAGAATCAGATCAGAGCTTACATAAATCGATTTATCACATCATGGCACAACTTTCCTTATTTCAGAGATCACATCCGTTTATAGCACATATCATATAATAGCATCTTATCCATAAGGTCAATCAAATCAAATCTTTCCTAAATATAATAATCCAATCAGCACAAGGAAAGATATCAATTTAATATTTCGCATTTAATTCAGTGCAAGGCAAGCAAGGATCGTGCATATGATTTTCGTCCAGGAATAAACTGGTATCAACGGATATATCACTTTCCATATATAAACAGCATATTTTCCATATATAGCTCAGTAGGATATCTCATGCATTATTTCCATATATAGCACAGAAGGATATATCCTATCTCATGGACTGTCTATTTCACGCGATCACATAGTTCCATCAAATCATCACAAAATCACACGCAATTCAAATATTCAACACTTTAACAATTTTCATCTCATTTGCAATGCATGGTTGAACATTATCATGAATTTAGACATTTTATTTTTCCAAATCGAATTGCTTATTTTATAGACCTAATGTCATTACAATTACATCGTTCATCAAAACTCTCTAACATATATGGACCAAAAAGGTCAACATTCTCCCCCTTTTTGATGATGACATGTAATTGATGCAGCACGGAAGCAAGTAAGCATATTCGATTATGCAAGTCCTAGCGCATATGTCTAAGTGTTCCATAATCACAAAGCAGAGCATAGGATATTTCCTAATCACGTGTGATACCCATTTGCTCCCCCTGCCTATGTGCAGTTATCTCTAAGACATGCTAAGATATATCTTTGAACTAATTTTGCTCCCCCTGTCTAAATGCGGATATTTCCTATTAATTTCTATGTTATATCTTAAGTACAAGAATTTCGAAATTACCCGTGAGTGTGCTCCCCCTGCCTAGGTGCGCATTTTCCAAGCATGGTTCAAGTAATCATGTAATCATCGCAGCAGGCACTTAGCACTCATCAAGAAATTTCACGCAAGTCAAATCGCACAGTTAAGCATCAGAGTAAGAGATCAGCATATGATATATCCGAAGATCAGAGCAAAGAAAATATTTAAGCATAGGAGATATATCATGATAGCAGCAAAATATTATATTAGGGTTCAACGAGCTTCCCTATACATCACTTACCACTAAAACACTTAGACGCTAAACGCCTAACCTTACCTTACTACTCCCCCTTCATTATCAAAAAGGCGGGAGGTAACCTAAAAACTGAACGATACTGGAATATCCTAGGGGAAAACTAAGAGCAGAATGAAACTAGAGAGGCAGCCTACTGGCTTGAAGAGGAGTCGAAAACAGCGGGTTTTGGAAGGGATTGCTTGACGAGCTTGGTGAGCTTGGAGAGTTTCAGCGACATTTCGGTGTACTGTTCTTTGATCTTGCGGAATCGCTTCTGATTGTCAGCTTTGATATCGGAGATATCACGACGCAACACGGCGATTCCTGTCTTCCCGACGCTGAGCTCATCTTCGTAATCCTCATCATCGTCGCTTTTCACTTTTGCCTTTCCCTTCGCAGCAGCTCGCTTTTGGGCGCTATCCACTGACCTGACTTCCTTGGCCTTGAACCAACCTTGGCCTTTTGTATAGTGAATTCCCATGCGCTTCAAGGTCACTTGGTCCACTATGTGGACGGATTTGTCTTCCCAACCAGGCGGCAACACAATGCCTTCGCACTCAAGTAAGTGAGTGAGTAGCATGCCATAAGGCAGCGCTTTGTCTCTGCTTTCGTAGGCCTGGATCATGTGTTTCATGATGACATATCCGAGGTTGAAGTTGATGTTCTGGGATACCATGTAGACCGCAAAGGTGCTCATGAAGTTCATCGTCGTCGAGTGGCCGCCGCTATCAATTTTAGCACTCCAGAGAGTCATGTTGAGAAGCTTGTGCAGGAAGAAGTAGTCGATAGGGAGTTGGTTCAGTGCTTCACCGTCAGAGAATCGAGGTTTCGTGCGGGTATTCCAGAGGGTATGAAAGACATTACTGAGATCAAAGTCATCGGCGTGGCACCAGTCATTCATATCATAGTGCCGAAGTCCCTCATCAGCAACTCCCAGCATAGCATTCATCTTTTGAGTGGTCCACTCGATCTTATGGCCGAGAACATAGGAGCGGATGTTAACATGCCCTTCGAACTCGTCGTAGTCGAGATTAGCATAGAACAGTTTGACTACTTCAGGGAAGTGGGGTGTGTTGAGGCTCAGGAAATGCTCCCATCCAAAATCTTTAAGCCAGGTGATTACGTTTCCAGGGGGCAGTTTGTCGAAGGCAACTCCGCGACCACGAGCGATATCTCTTTTGAGGAAGCTTTTGTAGGTGGTGCGGTTACTTTCTTCCAGAAAAAGCAGTTCAACTGGGATCTCACTAGGTTTGGTCAGATCGATAGGCGGGATGGCAAAGGATTTTGAACTTGATGGCTGAGGTGGCGAGGTCTTATCAAGTGGTGAGGGCTGTTTTTCAGGAGATTTCGGTGGAGGTGAAGGTGATTTCTGGGTTTCGATAGGAGTTGGGGATCGCGAGGGCGATTCCTGGGTATCCTCAGGAACTTCTTCAGGAATTTCGGAGCTTGAGGCAGGTTTTTCGGGTTCGGGTGTCTTGGATTTCTTGGTCTTCTTCTTCTTCTTAGCGGTCTTGGAAGGACTTGAGATCTTTTCGGAAGATTTTGCTTTGGAACGAGTTTTACGAGCAGAAGGCGAGGCTGATTTTGGTGATTTGGAAGGAGATTTGAGCGGGGTTTCATCAGTGTCGGACATGGGTTCCTTGCGTTTACGGCTTGATGATTCAGGGTTGACAGCTTTGGAAGTTTTGGCCATTGATGAATGTTTGAATGTCGAGGAGAAGTTTGAAGAGGATGATTGAATGATGAAGGTTGAGGAACGGTTCTGATCTTTTAAAGAAGTGGAGTCGGTTTATTCTTGGAAGGGATAAGGACGAATTTGAAATTTGAATTTTGAAATTTCAAAGTTGGAAAGTGGAAAACTGTCAGAGATATCGGGTTGATTTGACAGGATCTCATAATTATGGAAGGGATTTGACTGGGCTGAAGGGAATATAGTTTAAATAATTCGGTTCCCTAAAATAATTGAACGGCTGAGATGATATCTACGAATTCCTTCCTAAAATAACATGATCACATTCAAGAACAGATCCAGGAGATCGGATATTCCTAAAATAAACTGGATGGCTGAAGGAATGTCTATCTACGAATTTCTTCCTAAAATACGAGAATCATACTTAGGGAAAGATCTATAAGATCCACGGAAATATTCTAGGGGCTGAATATCTTAAGATATGATAACTAAGAATCTCTATCTAAAATAGAATAACCTAGAGTGAATAATAGAATTAGGCAGATTTACTAACCTCATTTAGCTCGAGAATTCCCAATCGATCACGGATGTCACAGAATCTTGCCTCTATTAAGGGTTTCGTGAAGATATCAGCAAGCTGATCATTTGTTCCTACGAATTCCACACTGATATTCCCCTTCTGAACATGGTCTCGTATGAAATGATGCTTTACCTCAATATGCTTAGTACGAGAGTGATGCACGGGATTCTTAGTAATACTAATGGCACTAGTGCTATCACACCTAATAGGAATTTTGTCATAACTTAACCCGAAATCACTAAGGGTTAGTTTCATCCAAAGAACTTGTTGACAACAATTTCCTAAGGCCATATATTCAGCTTCGGTTGTGGAGAGGGCGACAGCATTTTGCTTTCTACTAGACCAGGTAACTAGGGAATTCCCAAGTAATTGGCAAGTTCCACTAGTGCTTTTCCTATCTTCCCTACAGCCGGCATAGTCGGCATCGGAATATCCCATTAATGGGAATTCTTCCGTATGAGAGTACCACAAACCATAATTGATAGTACCCTTGACATATCTAAGTATACGCTTGACTGCTGTCAAGTGAGATTCCCTAGGGTCAGACTGATATCTCGAACACATACTAACAACAAACATGATATCAGGACGACTAGCAGTTAAGTAAAGAAGGCTATCGATCATACCTCGATATTCCGTTTGATCAACTGGAGTACCTGATTCGTCACTGTCTATTTTGGTGGTCTGATGCATGGGAGTGGAAATTGCTTTGGAATCGTTCATCCCGAATTTGATCAGTAATTCCTTGCTGTACTTAGTCTGGGATACAAAGGTTCCACCGTCAAGTTGCTTTATTTGCAACCCAAGGAAGTAGTTCAGCTCGCCCATTAAGCTCATCTCAAATTCCTTCTGCATAGACTTAGAGAATTTCTCGCAAAGAAGGATATCAGTACTACCAATATGATATCATCAACATATATTTGTACCAGTATTATGTGATCTCCTTCATACTTAATAAACAGTGTGTTATCGATAGTTCCAGTCGAAAATCCTATGTCAATCAAGAACTTGCTTAGCCTTTCATACCATGCCCTAGGAGCCTGCTTTAAACCATATAATGCTTTATTTAATTTAAAAACATGATTTGGAAAATCTTCCCTAGCAAAGCCCGGTGGTTGTTCTACATAGACCTCCTCATTTATAAAGCCATTTAAAAATGCACTTTTTACGTCCATTTGAAAAAGTTTAAAACGTTTAAAACATGCATATGCAAGTAAGACACGTATGGACTCTAATCTAGCTACTGGAGCAAAGGTTTCATCGAAATCAATACCTTCCTCCTGGGAATAACCTTTTGCAACTAACCTCGCTTTGTTCCTTGTGACATTACCATGTTCATCGAGTTTGTTGCGGAAAACCCATTTGGTTCCTATGATGGACTTTTCATCTGGTCTCTCCACAAGTGTCCACACTTGGCTCTTTTCGAACTGAGCCAACTCATCTTCCATGGCAGAGACCCAGGATATATCATCCAAGGCTTCATGGACTGTTTTTGGTTCCATCATTGAAAGTAGTACATCATGAGATTCCTCTGTATCCTGATTTCGTACAGTTGCTCGAGTTTTGATTCCAGATCTGATATTTCCTATCACTTGATCTGTTGGATGACTTGAAGCATGTTTCCATTTTCTAGGTTGTAGCTCATTGGCTTCCGGTTCCAGTGTCTCTACATTTTCGTCTTCTGGAATATCATCCTTACCATCTTCAGTATCCTGTAATTCTGCACAGGGCAAATCTATACCTTCCTCATCAGTAGCATCTGCGTTAGGTATTTCATCAAAAGTAACATGTATGGACTCCTGAACAGTCAATTTCCTTTTATTATAAACCCGATATGCCTTAGAGTGAAGACTGTAACCAAGGAATATCCCTTCATCAACCTTAGAGTCAAATTTTCCTCTCTTATCTCTATCGTTCAAGATAAAACATTTGCATCCAAACACTCGAAAGTAACTTATATTCGGAGTTCTACCATGCCAGATTTCATAAGAAGTCTTCTTTAATATCGGCCTAAGGAAAACACGGTTAGACACATAACAGGCTGTACTAACAGCTTCCGCCCAAAACTGTTTAGGAATATCATACTCATGTAACATAGATCTAGCCATTTCCTGTAATACCCTATTTTTACGTTCAACTACGCCATTCTGTTGAGGAGTTATAGGGGCAGAGAAGTTATGACTATATCCGTACTGATCACAGAATGATGCAAATGCCTTACTATCAAATTCCAGTCCGTTATCACTGCGTATCCTACATAAGTTTGTTTCTTTTTCATTTTCAAGTCTCTTAACTAGCGATGCAAAATTATCTAGTGCCTCATTCTTATGTGCAAGAAATATCACCCAAGTATACCTGGAATAATCATCAACGATAACAAAGGCATATCTTTTACCTCGCAGAGACATCGTCTGGACAGGACCAAAAAGGTCGAGATGCAGTAATTCCAGAGGTCTGGATGTGGATATCACATTCTTTGCTTTGAACGATGTCTTGGTCTGCTTGCCCATTTGGCATTCCTTGCATGTTTTGTCCTTGACAAACTTTATGTCAGGAACACCTCGCACTAGTGCATTGCTTGTGATGTGAGACAGTAATTCCATGTTGGCATGTCCTAAGCGTCTATGCCATAACCAGGTGTTATCCTGTGTAACTGCTAAGCACTTGACGTTCTGGTCAGTGATATCATCAAGAGTTATGCAATAAATATTCCTATCCCTAGATGCACTAAACAGTACCTTATCATTGGTTTTAACAATACACTTATCATTTTCGAAGGTTACCGTATGACCCTTATCACATAATTGACTAATGCTAATGAGATTATGTTCTAGATTCTTAACTAACCATACGTCATCTATAGTAGTATGTAAAGTGTTACCAACAGTTCCAACCCCAATGATCTTAGCTTTAGTGTTGTCGGCGTAGGAGACATATCCTCCATCATAGGCTTTCACCGACACAAACTTACTGATATCACCTGTCATATGGTGGGAACACCCACTGTCGAGGTACCACTTGTTCTTTTTGCTGGATTTTCTTCTTTGTACCTGCATGAATCATTTCTTTTCTGAGGTGCCCAACTTCGATTGGGTCCTAAAAGGTTAGTGGTAAAAAGACTCTTGTTAACACATGATATATCATCTGTTACAGACTGTGATCTCATAAATGCAGGCGCGCCAGTGTTAGAACCTTGATTCTTAGGAATCTGCTTTGGCCTCCAGATATATCTAGATTTATCAGCTTTCTTCAAGAAACAGTGGTTAGCATAATGACCGTGACGGCCGCATGAAAAACATTTAGGCTTTCTAATATCTAGTGAAGGTGCAGCATGCTTAGGTGTTGTGGAATATCCTATTCCTGTATTTCCAACATGTCTAGGAAGATCGAGTATCATGTTGAGATTATGTTGTCCTACAAAAAGTCTAACATTTTGTTTTCTTCTAAGAAATTTCCAAGGACGGACATGTCTTTAGATACATTTTCTTGCTTCCTAAGCTTTTCGCAATTACACAAGACTTTTTCTTCCTTAAGAGTTTCTAACTCAGCTTTCAGACGCTCATTTTCTAGATCTGTTTGATGCTTCTCTCTAGCTACATCATCTCGTTGCCTAATCAGACTCTTTACTTGTGAGTTGAGCGACTTAATCCTTCTTTCTGCATTTTGAATAATTTCAAACATCTCTTCCTTTTCATCTACTTCAGAAACTGAGGAAGCGTTATCACGAGATTCATCTTGCCTAGCATATAATTCATTTAGAAAGAGAATTTTCTTAATAGTGGATGAAGAAGATACCTGATCATCATCATTGGCCATGTATGTGAGATCTTCCTCTTCTTCGCTTTCGGCCTCTTCCCAGTTAGTGACCATTGCTTTCTGCTTCTTTACCTTTTTGTCACCATTTTCTATCGGGCAGTTTGAGGCGAAGTGGCCTCGCTTGTTGCATTTGAAACATTTCTGCACGTTGTTCCCGGATGATGATATTCCCTTGTTTCGTGGCTGGAACTTGGAGTTTCCCTTGAACATTCTTCTCATCCGAAACTTTTCAAACCTCCTGGTCAGCATGGCGATTTGCTCCATTAGGTCCTCCTCAGTTTCTTCTTCTCCTTCAGAATAATTTTCTTGTTCGGTGTTAAATGCAATGTTTGGTTGACTTCGGACCGTTGGCTTCTCTTTGATGGAGATCTGAGTCATCTCGTAGGTGGTAAGAGATCCAATCAATTCTGACACGGAAAGTTGGTCCAAGTCCTTTGCTTCGTAGATGGCAGTTACTTTGGGATTCCACTCTCTTGGAAGAGATCTCAGTATTTTCCGTACTTTCTCACCGTCCGGTATTTTCTTTCCCAGCGAGAACATTTGATTGATGATGTTCATGAATCTCGCGTACATATGGCTTATGGTCTCGTTGTCCTCCATTTTGAACAGCTCGTATTGGTGAGTTAAGAGGGCTATTCTTTCTTGTACAACTCGAGTGGTTCCCTCATGTGTGACTTGAAGCATCTCCCACATATCCTTGGCAGATTCGCATGAGCTCACACGATTGTATTCTTCTCTTGTAAGCGCGCAGGCGATCATGTTCTTAGCTTTGGCATTCAAGGATATTCCTCGCTTGTCTGTTGCATCGTACTCGGAACCTTTCTTTGGAGTTCCATCCGCCTTCTTGGGATTATAAGGTCCAGTGGTGATGATATCCCACAGGTCATAGTCAGTAGCAAGCAGGAATTCCTTCATACGATTTTTCCATATAGCATAGTTTGTTCCATCGAAGAGTGGTGGCCTGGAATGAGATTGTCCTTCTGCAAAAACATCAAAACTCGAAGAAGCCATTAGATCTTTAACTCAGGCTTGTTAGGCCCGTCGTTTTAGTAACCCGCTCTGATACCAAATGAAGATATAAAAGTGCCTAAGAGGGGGGTGAATTAGGCTTATAAAATTTTATGCTTCTTTTTCAAAACCTTAGTGTGGTGACTTAAATATGCCTACTGATGTATGTAGCTAGTATGCCTGATATATCCTAGTAACGTCGGATGTGCGTCGGGTTTGTCTCACAGCGATAAAGAAATAACTGAAAAGTAAATGCGAGACAGGATTTTTATAGAGGTTATATCCCCAACTGGGGTTTACTCCTCTCCTTGGGATTTGCTTCCCAAGAGTTTAACCAATCACTATAATGCACCGTAGCTGGATACAAAACTGATTGGTCAGCCCAATACACAACCGAAACAAGTCGAACACTAGACACTACTAGGTTACCACACGCCGAGTTTCATTCCTCGGAATCTCCTTGATCCCGACAGACACAGCTCGCTACCGAAGGGCCCCCGGACTTGTCCTTCCCTTCACGTGTGCGTAAACGTCGACCTTGCCTCCTTGGTATTGCTCACGTCCGAAGACAACACGTCCGAAGACAGAATATATGGCAGGGGATGATGGAATATCAGATAAATCACTCGCTCAGTGATGGATAGGCAAGTTAAAGTTCGGGTAGGCAGAAAGCTATCGCAAGTGACTAGCTCAGGAATATCTTAGTATCTCTCTGCTCAAGAATCTCTCGTAGGCTTAAATACGCAAGTTCTGTTCTGTTTCTGTACTTCGAAAGTTTGAAGTGCAGCTCATATAAATCCTTTTCTAATAGCACTTCACATGGAAAGTCATATCAAACAATAATCACCAAATCAAGCATAGTTTCCATGTAGCTTTCGAGTCAATTATACCATATAAATCATGCTTCTAATAAATCGTCACAACGGTCATATAGCACATTAAAGCATGATTATATTCCATATAAAGCTCAATTTTCGTACTCAAGCAATTTCAACCATTTCGCCTATATTTTCCATATCGAAATTTTCCATAAGTGATTCCCTGCTATCAGTTCCTAGTAACGAGTACTTTAGATTTACTTTCCAAGTATGGCACATAAGATAGCAAGGCATAAGCACGTTTTCCATGTACAGCTCATAGCATTTAATCAATATATTTACCATGTTTAGCACAAGAATCAGATCAGAGCTTACATAAATCGATTTATCACATCATGGCACAACTTTCCTTATTTCAGAGATCACATCCGTTTATAGCACATATCATATAATAGCATCTTATCCATAAGGTCAATCAAATCAAATCTTTCCTAAATATAATAATCCAATCAGCACAAGGAAAGATATCAATTTAATATTTCGCATTTAATTCAGTGCAAGGCAAGCAAGGATCGTGCATATGATTTTCGTCCAGGAATAAACTGGTATCAACGGATATATCACTTTCCATATATAAACAGCATATTTTCCATATATAGCTCAGTAGGATATCTCATGCATTATTTCCATATATAGCACAGAAGGATATATCCTATCTCATGGACTGTCTATTTCACGCGATCACATAGTTCCATCAAATCATCACAAAATCACACGCAATTCAAATATTCAACACTTTAACAATTTTCATCTCATTTGCAATGCATGGTTGAACATTATCATGAATTTAGACATTTTATTTTTCCCAAATCGAATTGCTTATTTTATAGACCTAATGTCATTACAATTACATCGTTCATCAAAACTCTCTAACATATATGGACCAAAAAGGTCAACACTTACAACATAATTTAATTAGCATTAGTCAATTATGTGATGATGGACATACCGTAGCTTTCGCCAAAGATAAGTGCTTTGTTAAAAAGGATGATGAGATTGTGTTTAGTGCATCTAGGCATGGTAACATTTACTGCATCACTCTTGATGATATTGCAAACCAAAATGTCAAGTGTCTAGCAGTTACGCAGGATATCACATGGTTATGGCGTAGACGTCTGGGACATGCTAACATGGAACTGATGTCTCACATATCATGCAATGAATTAGTGAGAGGTATTCCAGATATGAAAGCCACTAAGGACAGAATCTGTAAAGCGTGCCAAATGGGGAAACTGACCAAGACGTCCTTTAAACCTATGAATGTGATCTCTACGTCCAGACCACTGGAACTGCTGCATCTTGACCTTTTTGGTTCGGTACAGGTTATGTCATTGAGAGGTAAACGATATGCCTTTGTTATCGTAGACGACTATACTAGGTACACATGGGTCTTATTTCTAGCGCACAAAAGTGAGGCTTTAGATAATCTGGCGCCATTGATTAAGAAGCTAGTAAATGAGAAAGAGATGACGATCCGTAACATTAGGAGTGATAATGGTCTAGAATTTGATAGTAAATCCTTTGCATCCTTTTGTGATGAAAATGGTTATAGTCATAATTTTTTCAGCCCCTATTACGCCTCAACAGAACAGAGTGGTCGAGAGGAAAAATAGAGTATTACAAGAAATGGCTTGGACTATGTTGAGCGAATATAATACTCCAAAATATTTTTGGGCCGAAGCTATTAGTACGGCATGTTATGTCTCGAATAGAATTTTCCTTAGACCGATTATTAAGAGAACTCCTTATGAACTTTGGAATGATAAAACCCCTAACATAGGATATTTCCATGTATTTGGCTACAAATGTTTCATTTCGAATGATAGGGATAAGAGAGGAAAGTTCGATTCCAAGGTAGATGAAGGGATATTCCTAGGTTATATAGCCTTCACTCCAAAGATTTTAGAGTGTTTAATAATAGAAAGAAAATTGTTCAAGATTCCGTGCACGTTACATTTGATGAGTTTCCTAATGCAGATGCTACTGAGGAAGGTATAGTTGTGCCTCCTACAGATATACAGGTTACTGACAAAGAAGTGAACACGATTCCATTGGAACTAGATACTGAGTGAGAGGAACCTGAAGCTTCAGATGAACAACAGTGCAGAAAATTCAAACATGCCTCCAGCCATCCCACTGAGCAAGTCATAGGAAATATCACTTCAGGATCAAAACGAGAGCAACTGCACGAAACGATATTGCTGAGGAATCACATGACGTGCTGTTGTCAACCATGGAACCTAAGATAGTGAATGAAGCGTTTGACGATGAATCGTGGGTGATTGCCGTGGAACTGGCACAACTCGAAAAGAGCCTGGTGTGGACTTTTGTGGAAAGACCTAATGATAATTCCATAATAGGCACGAAGTGGGTGTTTCGCAACAAACTGGACGAGAACGATAACGTGACATGAAATAAGGCCAGGTTAGCCGCCAAAGGTATTCCCAAGAAGAAGTATAGATTTTCAAGAAACCTTTGCACCCATAGCTAGGCTCGAGTCTATATGCATTTTACTTGCATATGCATCTTTTAAAAGATTTAAGCTTTTTCAAATGGACGTGAAAAGTGCATTTTTAAATGATTTTATAAATGAGGAAGTCTTTGTCGAACAACCTCCCGGTTTTGAAAAAGAATAATTTTCAAATCACGTCTTTAAACTAAACAAAGCTTTATATGGTTTAAAACAAGCCCCTAGGGCATGGTATGTGTAATACTCGTAAAATTTAATAACGGGATTTAAGATATAATTAGGGGTGAAGATTATATTTATAACACATAATTATTTTGCGCTTAATGTGGGACATGATGCTTTTCATAATTTTTTATATATGTTATCTGAATTATGACGGATGTGATGAACTTTAAGACTTAGAAAATTTTAGATGAAATTTATACAGGTACAGTGAAATCTTTAGAGGAAGAATCGACTAAAGTGAATTAGTATAGAATGATTATTGATCGATTGTAGCTAGTGTCAAGATTCGACCGATTACTATGATTATAAAACCTAGAATCGCCGAGTTAGAGGAAGAATCGGACGAATTGTATTTACAGTACGTGCTTATTTAGGAATCAACCGATTCCTATGCTTTAAGGTGTTCAAATCGATGAGGAAAACAGGAATTGACCGATTCCCTCCTTGCATGTGATTACTAAAATTGCTGAACTAAGACAAGACTTGGTTGGGTGATTGTTGTGTGCCTTAGAATTAATTATAGTGGATCTAAATCGGACGAGTGGAAGCTTAAGAGGATCGACCGATTTTGTTGGAGTAAATTAGAAACAAACAATATTATATACTAACTAGAGTATAATCGATTGATTAAAGAACACAGTGTGGAAAGTTAGACTAATCATAAATTATATCAAGTGGTGGAATAAAAAAGGCACGTAAGGGTCTTGAAATTATTGATAATTATTAAAGTAGATACTAAAGAATAATTAACACATGGCTTTAAGAGTTAAGTAGTGGGTAAGTGTCTTTATCATTTAGAAGTGCTATTACGTTATTCAAGGGATGAGTGCAAAGTTCCAAGATTTAAAGCTAAGATAGAAAGTAACATAAAATTAAATTAATAAAAAGAATTGAGCTAAATTACAAGAATTGAGATAAGAACTATCGTTATGAACTATATACAAATTAAGTAAGAAAGGGGAAACAAGTTATGAACTATATACAAATTAAGTAAGAAAGGGGAAATAACTCAATAAACTAAATATTCAAAGCACGAATCTAGAGAGAAGGCTTACAACTCGAGCAGTAGCCATCTTAAGTTTGGAGAAGGTAAGTTCGTAGCTATAGGTTGGAATGAAAATTTATATTTAGGTGTTTTCCTAAATTTAATTATGATATGGGTAATATAGCATCTTATAGAACTCTAATTTTTGGGTAGAACTAATAATGTTAGAGTAGAAAGAAACCCTAGAATTTTTAAGTTCTGGGTAGGATGATCATAGAAATTAATTTTCGAAGGAATGAATATTTGAAGAACGTTTGATCGAAGATAGAAAGGCAAAGTGAACATTCGATCGACTCTTAATACTAGATAAATTGGACGATATAGATATATATGTTTTTTTAGGTAGATTAAATGTTATAAGTCTCGGTAATTTTTAGGTCTTATATGCTACAAATCGGACGATTTGTAGAAAGGGTGTATACTTTGCGAAAGTAAGTAATGATGTATAGTAAATCGATCGAAACTAGAATCTAAGTGTTAAGAATGGTGCAATCCGGCGATGGGATGTTATATTTATCACTCGGCAAAACTCATATTGATTTATGATCAACGACGAAAGTAGGGTAAGTGCGTGGCCAAATCGGACGACTCTAAATGCTAGATAAATCGGGCGACTCAATGCCAATTATAGGACACGGCGAAACTAGGTTATGGATTTGACAAATCGGCCGAATGTTTAGAGGTTTGAAAATGAAATCGGGCGAAAGAGAGTCCAATATATGATGATCGGGCGACGTTGGAATATGATGAATCGGACGACTTTAAGTCTAAGAAATTGATATCTATATGTTAATATTACAATCGAGTGCTAACTTAGTTTAAACTAGAATGGAACGATTAAGGGTCCTTTGCAAAGTAGTGTAGTAGAAGTAGTTTTTATTTCGGCCTAGACATTTAATTGAGATTTGAGATTGATACGATATTATAATATTTTGTCTAAGGGTCGAAAAGTGAGGACGTTTCAAGGCAATAAGTTTATTTAAGCTCGGACGACAGGTAAGTGGAAATCTCACCTACAACACATAAAATACATGTTTATATTCGATTTATGTGGTTATCTGTGTTGTATGACTTTACGTGAGGTGATTATACGTGACGTGAATTATGTGGCATTACGTGATTATGTGGCAACCTGTGTTGGTTGTTTTACGTGAGGTGATTTTACGTGACGTGAATTATGTGGCATTACGTGATTATGTGGCAACCTGTGTTGGTTGTTTTACGTGAGTTGCTTACTGGCGATAATAAGATCGCATGGTAAGCTATTATTTATGATTTTGCGATGACGTGGGAAACCAGTTGGTATACCATATCATAGTATATTATGTGCACGTTTGGATTTAATGTTATTTTGGGAAGGTGAACGTGCATTGCATTTATCGCTTGTAGGCGAGCATGGTATGTATGCATGGCAACATCATTCATATGGTATGAGCATGTGCATACACGAAATATATGAGGATTTGCATTTATGAGTATGCACGGTATACAATCATATGAGAACGAATATTATAGCTACTTCTACAAAGGCACCATGACGGAATGTAAGCCGTCTAATGTATTATGTGAGGCAGGAGGAGCGACCTGGGGAAACCTAGCGTAGGCCACCCAGTGTGTAGCAACTGTCATTGTCATTAGCGGACGAGGGTCACCTGGACGAAACCATGGCGTAAGCCAGAGTGCCAGGAAAGGCAACCGCAATGGAAAGAAAAAGGACGATCGTCAGATAGAGGGGCGACCTGGTGAATGGAAAAACTGGAGATAAACCCTAGTTTTGTCCTAGCCAGAGTGGGCCGATTATCGTATTGTTATCCGTATAGGATTTGAGCTCACGTTATGGTGGTGCGAGTAGAAAGTTAGCTATGGGCCCTAATAGAAATGAAAAAGAAATGAGAAAGAAATAAGAATGATATGTGTATGTGAGTACTAGAAAGCACTGGCGCGGATGCCTTTGCTAGTTGGCACGTGCATACATGCATATTTCCACTTACTGAGCTTTATAGCTCATCCCATGTTTTATGTGTTGTAGGTACGATCGAGTCGGACGTTGAGATACATCACGACTAGGGCAGGCTGATGGCGGTGACTCCACGTACTTTTGAGGGCTGGGCGTACATGGATGCGACCTGAGGGTGTTATTAATGTGTTAGAAATATTTTAATGTGTGAGATCAAGATTCTTGTAAGATAAGACAGTGTGCAAAATAAATGTGTGCGAGTGTAGAATATTTAATTATTAAATAAGAGTGTTTTTTTTATCGGGTCTTCCGCAGCTTACGTTGCGAAAAATCCGTCAAACTAGTTATAGGAAAAGTGGATCGTGACAGTGTGGTATCAGAGCTTAGGTAATAGGTTCTGAAGACAGTCCATGTACGGCCGCTCAAAAGTCTGGAGGAATCAGCCTTGCCTGTAAGTTTCATGTTTGATGTGATTATGTGATTATAATGATGTGCCTATATGTTTGGATGATTGTAGATGTAACAAGAAAATGACTAACGGACATGGGGAATATGTTGGTGAATCAAGTCGTGGGGTGGTATTCTCTATGAACGAACATGACTCGGTATTGTTGCACCTTATGGAACTGATCCAAGAACAAACGGATCAGACTGTAAGCAAGCTTAAAGATCTGTTCTATAAGCTCGCAACTAAGTTCGTCACATGAATGTGCGGAGACTTTAGGGAAAAGAAAAGCGAAGAACAGTTACAGTGAGAAGTTGACAAAAGTCGATTTTCCATGGATACTAATAATCAAGTAGGGCCGAATCTTTGGGAAGCTATCCTCCCCACTCGAGCTCCAAATTTAATTCCTTGATGGTGACAATGTGGGCAATTCCATAAGGGCATCTGTTATGGCATAATACCTAAACCCAATTGTCGATGCTTCCGATGTGGGAAGCAGGGACTCTGGGTTAAAATCATTGGGTGCGCAAATTTGTTTTCGCTGGACTTAGTCCAAATATCGGGACAACCCTCAGGGGTTCCTGACCGAATGTTTAATTTGAACCTCGTAAAGTCAAAAGTCCTTCCTACGGGGATAACGAGTACGATGACTATCTATAACATACTCGTCCCTATGATTCCCGAGCCGTACAATTTTATTCTTCCATGTCAACAGGCGAAGTTAAAAATATTCCTCGCCTATCCTAGTATAGCGACTTAGATACCTACCGACGCGGAAACCCATACGATTTAATAGCTGGAAGGATATTTTAATACTCGAGCGTAGCAGATGAATATTGGTCTGAATTGTAGTTTTAATATATATGCTCTCAACAATATAAAGCCATATTCGACTTCTATAGAGAAGAGTGATCAACCCTAATTACTCAGGAGATGGGTATTCATCTTTTGGGTAAGACAAGGTTAAATAAAGTTCCTGAATTTCTGCCTTAAACTCTGAATAATTTCTAAAAATGAGTTATAAGTTTTTTTTGCATATGTAATGACGATAGGGGATCACCTCCGTCAGAACCGTTAATAATAGATAGTTATGTTGATATGTATTCCGATGATTTCACGAGATTTTTCTCTGACCAAATTATGATCGAAGACATACTCCCTTTTCACTAAATGTTCTTTCTTTCATCGAAGTATAATGATAAAGTTCCGCTCTATTCTTTTAGCCGATGATTCGAACCCTTGTTGTGTCCAAATAAACTTTGTGGTATTATTTTCTGGTCGTATTATCAGCTGTACATGTTCAAAGTCCAATATTCGAGTTGCGCAGCAGAAGCGTAATGAATATATGTGCTTCATAATTTTGCTTCCTATAATTGCATAATCGTTCATACCATCTCCTAGTTCTCTCCAAAGTAACCAGAATCGATTGAAGGGGTTGTCGTGAGTACTTACTGAAAATATATTGTCCAAGTTCGAGTTGATTAGAAAGATCCCGCATTGACTTCTACGATTTTTGCTCCTTTATGAAACATATTTCCTATTTGAACTTCAGTCAATGAATGAGCATTCTGTTCCAAGCCTCTAGAGATGAACAATAAGCTTATCATAGTTTTTATAGGGATTATTTCTTAGACGGAATAAACTATAGTTGGTCGTTGATAGACTCTCCCTTTCAGCAATTGAGAGTTCGAAGAGATTTATATAAAAAAAAAATTGGTTTGAGAATGTTAGAATATCACTTCATCCTCGACGAATTAAGTCGAGTTATAGGTGTTTTCCTAAAAAATGATAATACCTAACGAGCTTTACAGCTCATCTGCCTCATTAATGCGGTATATATTTCTTATTTATGAGTTCACTACTGTACTGGAGAGAACCATATTATTTTCCTTTTCTAGAAGCAATAAGGGCCGAAGGAAATCTGTACGTAGATATTTCCATGGCGAATAAGCTGGTAATCTGATCGCCTATGATCTTCTATATCTACCGTTCGATCTCTGTCCTAGAACCGCTGAGATTCATTAACTTCACAAATTCTAAGCGGCTCAGAAGCTCTAAGAAATATTTCGGGGACAATTGGATGATTGTAGACCGCCTAATCGCTGATGCGAATTGTTCCACGGGCCTGATTTCGGGGCGAAATCCTTTTTAGGGGGAGAGAATGTAATACTCGTAAAATTTAATAACGGGATTTAAGATATAATTAGGGGTGAAGATTATATTTATAACACATAATTATTTTGCGCTTAATGTGGGACATGATGCTTTTCATAATTTTTTATATATGTTATCTGAATTATGACGGATGTGATGAACTTTAAGACTTAGAAATTTTAGATGAAATTTATACAGGTACAGTGAAATCTTTAGAGGAAGAATCGACTAAAGTGAATTAGTATAGAATGATTATTGATCGATTGTAGCTAGTGTCAAGATTCGACCGATTACTATGATTATAAAACCTAGAATCGCCGAGGTAGAGGAAGAATCGGACGAATTGTATTTACCGTACGTGCTTATTTAGGAATCAACCGATTCCTATGCTTTAAGGTGTTCAAATCGATGAGGAAAACAGGAATTGACCGATTCCCTCCTTGCATGTGATTACTAAAATTGCTGAACTAAGACAAGACTTGGTTGGGTGATTGTTGTGTGCCTTAGAATTAATTATAGTGGATCTAAATCGGACGAGTGGAAGCTTAAGAGGATCGACCGATTTTGTTGGAGTAAATTAGAAACAAACAATATTATATACTAACTAGAGTATAATCGATTGATTAAAGAACACAGTGTGGAAAGTTAGACTAATCATAAATTATATCAAGTGGTGGAATAAAAAAGGCACGTAAGGGTCTTGAAATTATTGATAATTATTAAAGTAGATACTAAAGAATAATTAACACATGGCTTTAAGAGTTAAGTAGTGGGTAAGTGTCTTTATCATTTAGAAGTGCTATTACGTTATTCAAGGGATGAGTGCAAAGTTCCAAGATTTAAAGCTAAGATAGAAAGTAACATAAAATTAAATTAATAAAAAGAATTGAGCTAAATTACAAGAATTGAGATAAGAACTATCGTTATGAACTATATACAAATTAAGTAAGAAAGGGGAAACAAGTTATGAACTATATACAAATTAAGTAAGAAAGGGGAAATAACTCAATAAACTAAATATTCAAAGCACGAATCTAGAGAGAAGGCTTACAACTCGAGCAGTAGCCATCTTAAGTTTGGAGAAGGTAAGTTCGTAGCTATAGGTTGGAATGAAAATTTATATTTAGGTGTTTTCCTAAATTTAATTATGATATGGGTAATATAGCATCTTATAGAACTCTAATTTTTGGGTAGAACTAATAATGTTAGAGTAGAAAGAAACCCTAGAATTTTTAAGTTCTGGGTAGGATGATCATAGAAATTAATTTTCGAAGGAATGAATATTTGAAGAACGTTTGATCGAAGATAGAAAGGCAAAGTGAACATTCGATCGACTCTTAATACTAGATAAATTGGACGATATAGATATATATGTTTTTTTAGGTAGATTAAATGTTATAAGTCTCGGTAATTTTTAGGTCTTATATGCTACAAATCGGACGATTTGTAGAAAGGGTGTATACTTTGCGAAAGTAAGTAATGATGTATAGTAAATCGATCGAAACTAGAATCTAAGTGTTAAGAATGGTGCAATCCGGCGATGGGATGTTATATTTATCACTCGGCAAAACTCATATTGATTTATGATCAACGACGAAAGTAGGGTAAGTGCGTGGCCAAATCGGACGACTCTAAATGCTAGATAAATCGGGCGACTCAATGCCAATTATAGGACACGGCGAAACTAGGTTATGGATTTGACAAATCAGCCGAATGTTTAGAGGTTTGAAATGAAATCGGGCGAAAGAGAGTCCAATATATGATGATCGGGCGACGTTGGAATATGATGAATCGGACGACTTTAAGTCTAAGAAACTGATATCTATATGTTAATATTACAATCGAGTGCTAACTTAGTTTAAACTAGAATGGAACGATTAAGGGTCCTTTGCAAAGTAGTGTAGTAGAAATAGTTTTTATTTCGGCCTAGACATTTAATTGAGATTTGAGATTGATACGATATTATAATATTTTGTCTAAGGGTCGAAAAGTGAGGACGTTTCAAGCAATAGTTTTAACGAACGAATTAAGTCGGACGACAGGTAAGTCTCACCTACAACACATAAAATACATGTTTATATTCGATTTATGTGGTTATCTGTGTTGTATGACTTTACGTGAGGTGATTATACGTGACGTGAATTATGTGGCATTACGTGATTATGTGGCAACCTGTGTTGGTTGTTTTACGTGAGGTGATTTTACGTGACGTGAATTATGTGGCATTACGTGATTATGTGGCAACCTGTGTTGGTTGTTTTACGTGAGTTGCTTACTGGCGATAATAAGATCGCATGGTAAGCTATTATTTATGATTTTGCGATGACGTGGGAAACCAGTTGGTATACCATATCATAGTATATTATGTGCACGTTTGGATTTAATGTTATTTGGGAAGGTGAACGTGCATTGCATTTATCGCTTGTAGGCGAGCATGGTATGTATGCATGGCAACATCATTCATATGGTATGAGCATGTGCATACACGAAATATATGAGGATTTGCATTTATGAGTATGCACGGTATACAATCATATGAGAACGAATATTATAGCTACTTCTACAAAGGCACCATGACGGAATGTAAGCCGTCTAATGTATTATGTGAGGCAGGAGGAGCGACCTGGGGAAACCTAGCGTAGGCCACCCAGTGTGTAGCAACTGTCATTGTCATTAGCGGACGAGGCTCACCTGGACGAAACCATGGCGTAAGCCAGAGTGCCAGAAAGGCAACCGCAATGGAAAGAAAAAGGACGATCGTCAGATAGGGGGCGACCTGGTGAATGGAAAAACTGGAGATAAACCCTAGTTTTGTCCTAGCCAGAGTGGGCCGACTATCGTATTGTTATCCGTATAGGATTTGAGCTCACGTTATGGTGGTGCGAGTAGAAAGTTAGCTATGGGCCCTAATAGAAATGAAAAAGAAATGAGAAAGAAATAAGAATGATATGTGTATGTGAGTATTAGAAAGCACTGGCGCGGATGCCTTTGCTAGTTGGCACGTGCATACATGCATATTTCCACTTACTGAGCTTTATAGCTCATCCCATGTTTTATGTGTTGTAGGTACGATCGAGTCGGACGTTGAGATACGTCACGACTAGGGCAGGCTGATGGCGGTGACTCCACGTACTTTTGAGGGCTGGGCGTACATGGATGCGACCTGAGGGTGTTATTAATGTGTTAGAAATATTTTAATGTGTGAGATCAAGATTCTTGTAAGATAAGACAGTGTGCAAAATAAATGTGTGCGAGTGTAGAATATTAAATTATTAAATAAGAGTGTTTTTTTTTATCGGGTCTTCCGCAGCTTACGTTGCGAAAAATCCGTCAAACTAGTTATAGGAAAAGTGGATCGTGACAGTATGAAAGACTGAGTATGTTTTTACTAGACATGGGCTTTACAACAGGAACAATAGATAACACTCTGTTTATAAAGTGCGAAGGGAATCACATACTACTTGTGCAGATATACGTTGATGATATCATATATGGTAGCACTGACATCACTCTTTGCGAGAATTTTTCTAAGTCTATGCAACAGGAATTTGAGATGAGCCTAATGGGACAACTCACGTACTTCCTTGGATTACAAATCAAGCAATTGGATACGGGAACATTCATATCTCAAACAAAATACACGAAGGAACTACTTGACAAATTCGGGATGGATGATTCCAAGGTACTTCCCCCTCCTATGCACCAGACCGCTAAAATTGACACTGATGAACAAGGTACGCCTTTTCACCAAACTAAGTATAGAGGTATGATCGGACGTTTGCTATACCTTACGGCAAGTAGACCCATAATATGTTTGCTACTGGTCTATGTTCTAGATATCAATCGAGTCCTAGGGAATCTCACTTGACAGCAGTCAAGAGAATACTTAGATATTTGAAGGGAACAATCAATCATGGTATGTGGTATCCAAATTCCAAGGAATTCCCATTAATGGGATACTCGGAAGCAGATTACGCCGGTTCTAGGGAAGATAGGAAAAGCACTATGGTACTTGCCAAATATTAGAAAATTCCCTTGTTACCTGGTCCAGTCGGAAACAAAATGCCGCGGCCCTATCCACAAACGAAGCAGAATAAATGGCCTTAGGAAGTTGTTCTCAGCAAATCCTTTGGATGACAGACCTTGAGTGATTACGGATTAAGGTACGAACAAATTCCTATTATTTGTGATAGTACTAGTGCCATTAGTATCACTAAGAATCCCGTACACCATTCTCGAACTAAGCATATAGAAGTGAAACATCATTTTATTCGAGATCATGTTCAGAAAGGAAATATCAACGTGAATTTCGTAGGAACTAATGATCAGTTGGCTGATATCTTCACGAAACCCCTTATTGAGAGTAGATTCTGTGATATCCGTGACCGATTAGGAATTATTGAGCTCAAATAGGAAAAGCCTTTAGTATTTCCTTGATCTTATCCTCTAGGTTCTCCTCGAGATTATTCCTTGATTATATAAATATTTTTCCTTATTCTATCCTTCTTATCTTTTAGATCTTTTCCATTCAGGGGGAGATTTTTTTTCGACATTTATGTCAAAATCTATTTTCAGCCGATATTTTCCTCGAGCTCTGAGATTTACTTATTTCCTTCTTTAATTCCCGCGAGATATCGTTTTATCTTTAGTTAACTCAAATTAACTGGCAATTTCCTTCTTTAAGAAATCTTTCAAATTCAAATTTTAAAATCTCTTCCTTATCTGACACATGTCTTGTCGAGATCACATCTCTCTTTAACTTCTTTCCATCCTTATCCAAAATAGACTCGGGCTTTATAAATCGTCCTTCTTTGTTTCTTCATTCCATTCAAACCCCAAGCTCTTCACTTCATACCTTCTTCCTTCAATTCTTCGATCTCAACCATGGTGAAAACCAAGGCGCCAGATCTAGGTCCGACAAAAAGCGAGAGGCTGCCCTAATCGAAACCCCACATTCTCCAAAAGCCACCCGTTCGAAGTTAAAAACCAGTCCTAAATCCACTAAATCCCCTATGAAACCGAAGAAGAAAAAGGCTAAGATCGATAAAATCCCAATTCCATCTCCTTCATCTTCCCATGACCAATCTGTCTCTCTCGAGCAATCTGCCTCTGCAGAAAAAGACGTTTCTGCTCAAATCGAGTCACCCCAATGAGATTCCAGCCATGATACTGAAGGGAATCGTTCAACCCTGATAATCTGGAGGAAATCACCGATGAGATCAATTTCTGACTGAGAGCGCCAAGGAACTTCATGAGAAACTCCAGAAGCGGCTAGTTGCACGAGGAAGGAGCATCAACTTTGATGAACTGGATGAGAGCCAAGTGGCGACGTGGCTGACTGAGTACGGCTGGGAGAACTTTAACTTTCTGAGGATAGACAAATCCGTGTATGTGGAGGCGGTGAAACTGTTCTAACGCGCCATCTCACTTTCTTTGAAGACGAAACTGAGATTACAGTGAAGTCATATGTGCTTGGGACGAACCTTGAATGGAATAGCGCAAGGGTGAACGAGATGTTGGGATTTGAGAACGAAGGGTTATGCTACTTTGACTTCGTCCACTGGTGTACGTCTGAGGTGCCCCTGCGTGACTGTGTGAAAGCCCTATGGAATCCCCTTACAAGCCTAAGTTCTTTGAAAGAGAAGCGCTTAACAAACTCCAGTTGATCTGTTCTTCCTTTATAAAGTTCTGCACTTTACCCTCTGGAGCCCCCGCGTTGGCAGTGGAGGCCATTCCACCACCATGAACAACATGAGCATGCTGACTCTCTATCTGATATTCCAAAATAGGCCGCTCAATCTAGGTTACTTTGTTCTTAAGTACATGATCTATGCCAGTCAGAGCTCAGATAAGGAACTTCCCTATGATATGGTCCTGACACATCTGTTAGAGACTGAGGGAATCTCTCTACCCAAAGTTTGGGAAGACAGCTCTAAGCATGCTGTGGATCTGGCCACACTGTAGCGTGTTGGTATACGCTATGATGCACGCCAAGGCTAGTTCAAAACAAGGGATTTGAAGGCCCCTTCAAAGGCTCCGATCAAGAAGAAAAGGGATGATGAAAGCGACGATGAGCAGGGAACGATAGATGGTCTGAAAAAGAATATCAAGGGCCTTAAGGATGGGAACTGCAAAAATTTCAAAAAGATCTCGCGGAACTTCAAAAGGGTTAACAAGCATCTGAAGGAGATCTCAGCGGCTCTTAATATCGCTGATTCCTCATCTGCCTCATCCGATAGAGATTCCAGCCCTTAGATCTTGGTTCCTTAGTAAGTCCCTAGCTCTCTTATGATTAGCACTAGTTTCTTTTTTTTTTTCGCTGGTTCTTTGGTTTGAGGGTCGAGGTTGGTAGCAGGTTTAGGTATTTTGGTGGTGTTGGTCCCTCCTTTTTGATGCTGAAGGGGGAGAAGTCTAGAAAATTAATGCCTTATTTTGTTATTTTGAAATGATATAATATCATCGACTTATTTGCTTTTATATGCTTATGTCTTAATCCTCTGTGCTTTAGCTTGATGACTTGTTAAGGATTAGGATTTCCGCACATAGGCAGAAGGAGCAAACTGATGTGATGTGATAACTTGAGACATTCTATGATGCGCAAATTTGCGAAATTTCGTGGTAACTTGTGACATTCCATGTGATATGACCTGGTAATTGCTAAATCTTTGCTTCTGTACTTTACATAGGAATATTAGCAATTAGACAGGGGAACATGCTATGAAATTTGATAATTTATTTGCTCTGATAATATATCACATGCTCTGATACTTAAACATGCTACGTGCTTAAATGGCTTCATATCGAGTGTACTCACATGCTATAGGCATTAATTACTTGTCATCATCAAAAAGGAGGATATTGTAGATCTTTTTGGTCCAAATGATTATGAGAGTTTGATTATTCCAAGTAATTATGTAAATTGGGGGTACAAATTATGAAGGAAAGAATAATACACTGCTATAAAACACAACCTTCAGCTCCTAACACCCTCTTACACCCACCAGTTAGAGGTTGCTAGTTTAGTTCCACGTATGTCTCAGTGAATGCTGAGAGAGAAACAAGTAAGATGTAACATTTGCCGGTGGGAATGATATATGAGGAAACGAAGTCCCAACCCACTCAAAGTTACGATTACTAAGCAATTGCGCAGTTTATGGGTTTTACGATAAGATATCCTCAAATTAAGGTCGCCACCAAAAAAAGAAGAGATCATCATCATCTGCTCAAATGACCAAAGCATATACTTTCCTTTATGATATAATGTCCTCAAACTTCCTTTTCTTTGTTTTTCAATTAGCAGACAAACAAACAAATAATGAGATAGATCTTTCTTACTTTTTTCTTTAGTATGCAGTCCAGCTCTGTTCAACGACCTCTCTTACTTTCCTGGTGTATTCTCTCTTGTTCTCACTGAACATCCGAGCAGCTTCAGAGTTTGCCGGAGAATTTGGATTTGACTGTAATAAAATGACAAAAGAAAGAAAAAGAAAAAGAGCTGAGCTCGAGTGAATGCTGAAACATCATCATCGTCAGGTGTAAGAACAACTCGTCTAGTTTGTAGACCTTTTTGGTCCAAATGATTATGAGAGTTTTGATTATTCCAAGTAATTATGTAAATTGGGGGGTACAAATTAGAAAACTCGATATGCATGTTGTGTGATGTTTAAGTATGTGAAAATGTTCGATTAAGCGCTTAAATATGATTAAACTGTTAAGAAAATCGAATTTGAGTGATCATGTGCTTAACTGCAAAATTTAGGTGATCACCTGGTTATGAAAGTTTTCGTATGAATGGATCTCGTTGCGTGCTATATATGGAAAATATATCAGGTTGAGTGATATGCAAACTGTCTCCGAGATTGAGTTGTTTTTGGAACGAATATCACTGTGATCATCCGAACCTAGTACTATAGAGGTCAGCTTCGAGCTTATTCCTAAACCATAAACTCTTGCACCTTAAAATATAAATTCTAAGGAACATAATGAACTCTTAGGAACATTACATGTCTCGAATTCACTAGGCCTCATACCATATAAACACCTATAAATATAAGTCGATTCTCAAGAGATAGGGTTTCCATTTATGTTCTAGCATCGAAAACCAGTGCTGAACATATCAATGTGCACTTAACATGACAATTCGACATTCTGGATTTTAAGATTTAGAGAACAAGTAACATAATTTTCACATAATTCATGTTCAACACACACACACATATATATATATATAATATATATATACAAATAAAATCACATAAACTAAAAAATATGTTATTCTAATAAACATAGTATATACGTAACTTTACCTCTGTCTAAGTTCCGAGTTTAAGATCTTAAGCTTGTTGAAATTTCTTTTGCACTTGATATGATTTCCGTACTCTCCTCTCCTAAGA